>CM045758.1:6255179-6498508 GCA_025200525.1 Camellia lanceoleosa | reverse complement strand
CTAGTTGATGCCCTTGATGAGGTTGGTGGTTTGGTGGATGTGCGGCTTGTCCGCGGTGCGACTGCTTGGCGGTGTCCTTGGCTCAATCTGGAAAACGGCCAGGCTATAGTATGACTCGGCCAACACAGGATTCACCGATTGAAGCATTGACTCAGTGTCTTCTTATTTTCCGGCTTCGGATCCGTCGTCAATTTGGTCATGTACTCGCATTCTTGTCCACCAGTAAGAGATGAGAGTACCCGGCCACGTTCCCGATCCGAGCGCCTGACATAAAATTTTGCTGTTCGGATATGCTACAAACATGGAGAACTAGAGAGCTCGGCCCCGCCTCCCATTTTCAATCAAGCGCTTTGTCCTGATGAGTGTTGGCTGATTGGCTCAATGGAAGCGCAGAATGGGCCTAGATTGGTATCGAGACTTCGATCAGCCTCGTGAGGAGGCGCCACAGAGCACCGACTTCCGGGATTATGCCCCCGGGTTTATTGCTTTATTAGAACTTTCAAGTTTTACTTATGAATGTAATAAAACAACTTCAATTGTATGCGTAAGAGCGAGGAGAACTTTTGTATTGAAATCAGTGAAATTGAAGAGTGTAATCAAAATTTTCCGCTTTGGTCCAAAAATGGTCTTAGTTGTAAAAAGATTAATTTGAAAAAAGTCAACTTTTATTAAAACTTTTCAAAATCATTTTCGATATGGATCAAAACTGAAAATGCCTGAAATTTGTCACTGAGACGCACAATCCCGAATCCCAGCAACTGGAAAGTTGCCCCTAGTCTGAATAGCACTGCAGCGATGCACGGCAACGGAAAGTTGCCCCTAGTCTGAAAAGCACTGCACCGGAGACCACGATGAATGCTGATGGACAAAGATGACTAAAATGATCAAATGGACAAAGTTGATTGGGGAAGAGTTTGTGTCAACTTCGGATGAAGTCGCCACGATCCCAAAGATGGGAATCAAGCCTTTACGAGTTCGCTAAGGTTCACTCGAGTATTTTCATTCTCCTTTACGCTTTAACTTTTGCCAAGGCCGCCTTTATGTTTTCAACCTTGCGAGCCTCAGGCTTTTTTCTATTTTCTAATTTTTGTGCTCTAATTTTTGCCTAGGTCGCCTTTTCGGGTTTTTGGCCTAGCGAGCATCTCACGGTAATATTTCTTCAACTTGTCCATGTTGATCGGTTGTGAGAACTCTAGGCCATCTAGGTCCATTAGAATCACAGCTCCCCCCGACCAGATAGCTTTGATGATGTAGGGACCAGTCCAATTGTGTCTGAACTTGCCCCTTGGGTCATGGATGGGAGCTCGGTTGTCTTTGAGCACCAAATCTCCTTCTTTTAGATTCCTGGACTTAACCTTCTTGTTGAAAGCCTGGCGATTCTGCGTTGATAACCTTGAACATGATACAGTGCTTTCAATCTTCTCTCATCGAAAAGCATGAGTTCCTCGAACTTGCTTTGTTGCCAGTCTGCTTCGGCTATTTGGCACTCAGCCAATACTCGTAACGACGGAACCTCGATCTCGATTGGTATCGCCTCCATCCCATAGACTAATGAATACAGGGGTACAGAAGTTCTAATCAGTCCCAGAGTCTCAGCGAATGCGACAACTTATCGGCCAATCCCTAGAGGTTTCCACCATCTTTTGCAATATACGTTTAATGTTTTGTTGGCGGCCTCAATCGCCCGCTGGTGCGCCAGTATGTGGAAGACTTATGGAAAGCCACATTGTACTTCTCCAACAAATCAATCACCTTTTCTTGAAGTGGGAACCATTATTCCAAATAATCTGCTCAGACCCCATAGCGGCAGATAATGTTATTCTATAAACTTCGGGCGACATGTGAAGCCTTCAACACCGTGATAAGATCGGGCCTCAACCCATTTTGTAAAATAATCTATCGCGACGAGGATGAACTCATGCCCATTTGACCCTTTTGAGTAACAAATTCCAATCACGCCGATTCCCTATATTGAGAATGGCCATGGCGGTCATGTTGTATAGCTTTGATGGCGGGATGTTCATGCGGTTTGTATGGATCTCGCATTTATGGCATCGCCGAACAAAGCCAATACAATCCTTTTCCATGGTGGACCAATAATAACCTTTGTCGAGGATCTTTCACGCCATTACCCCATTCATATGTGCACCACATTCTCCTCTATGGATGGCCTCCATCAGCGCTGACTCTCGGCTTCTACACACACTTGTGCATTCCTAAATGACCTCTCTTGTACGCTTTACCTCGCAGATGATGAATCGAATGTACCATTCTCCCGATTGCCCTTTTATCTTTGGCATTTGCCCTTGGATACTACCCTATTCTCCGAAGTTCCATATGTCATAATACCGAGGTTCTCATCCCGAGCTCATCTATGGCGTAAATCGACTCATATGTCGGCACAAACTTCGTCGATGATGATCGGGCGATCCGACCCGGACGGATGTCTATCATGGAAGATAGAGTTGCTAGTGAATTGCAAACCTTGTTCTCCTTACTAGATGTGAAGTTCGGTTTTCAAACCGAGGAATTAACAAATCCAAGGTCCGGTGGTAAATTATCATTTTCTCTTCCTGACCTTCCAATCTCCTTTTGCTTCGAGATACAACAAGGTTGGAGTCCCCGATAACGCCTAATCGCTTTTGCCTCTAGTTCTAGAGCGCCGCTTCTAAGCTTCCAAGCAATATATGCCTCATATTCCGCCGTTGTTTGAGACTTTGAATCGGAGCTTGAATGCTAAAGGGATACGGGAATTGCTCCGCGCCATCGCTAACACTCCTATCCCATACCTATATCAGGTTTGGACGTCAAAGTACATTGTCCAAGTTTCGCCTTTGACATACAAAATGGCTTCTCCGAATAGATACTAACGGCTTCATCCCCATCAACCGTGGCTCAAGGAACTCCGTATCGCTCTCCCTTTCACTTGACTTGCCACATACTTTAGATCAAATTCGAAAGCAATGGCCAACGAGTTAACTTCCCCGTAGTCCGGTTTCTAAAAGATATTTGATAGGATCGAGTCGTGAAACCAAAGACATTACGGAGGAGCTAATGCGAGTAGTGCCATACTTCCGTAGCCCATACCAAAGCTAAGCAAGCTTTCTCCAACGGAGTGTAGCGTCTCATAATCCAGATCTTCTTGCTCGTATAGTAGACGGCTCTCTCCATTTTATCCTCGATTCTTGTGCGAGCATACCATTGTAGTCTCTGCCATCGACAATGTACAATATCAACGGTTTCCCGGCTCTGGCAAAGGACAACACGGTGGGTTCAGAATATTCTTTGATCTGCTCGAAAGCTATTTGGTATCTACCGTCCTTTCGAATTTCTTTTCCTTTCTTCAGAGACCAAAAAGTGGTTCACAAGTTAAGGTTAATTTTGAAATAAACCGCCTTATGAATTGCACTTTACCCAAAGTCTCGCGACCTCTTTTTACCATCGGTGGTGGCATTTCTAAGATGGCCTTTGATTTTGGAAGGTCGACTTCGATGCCCCTCTCACAGAATCGTAAACCCTAGTATTTTTCCCGCAGAACACCAAATGTACACTTCGAGGATTCAACCGTAATTAAATTCTCTAACTCTTTGGAAAAACTTTTGCAAGGCAAAGGTAGTGACCTTCTTTCTTTTGGATTTGACAATCATGTCGCCTACATACACCTCAACCTCTTTATGGATCATATCATGCAATATTATAGTCACCGCTCTGATAAGTAGTTAGATTCTTCAACCCAAATGGCATTACTTTGTAGCAGATGTACTTACCTGGTGGTGAATGTAGTCTTCTCCCGCCTTCGTGCCATTACTATCGATTATACCGAGAAGCCATCCATAAACGAAAAGCAAAGCATGCTCGCCGTGAAATCCACCAACTCATCAATGCGCGGCAAGGAAAGTCATCATTTGGACCGCTCGCTCAAATCCTCGGTCTACACATACCCGAATTCCGCCATCCTTCTTCTGTGATCGAACAATGTTGGCTAACCAAGTCGGGTATTCAGATACCAGCAGAAGCTCATTAATTTGCTTGGTGACCTCTTCCTTGATCTTAATGGCCCAATCAGGCATGATCCTCCCCGAGTTTCGCTTGATGTGCCCGCCCCGGATCGAGAGGATCCGGTGTCAGACAATCTCGTGATCGATTCCAGGCATGTCTTCAGAGACCACGCTAAAACATCTTTGAAATCTTTTAATAGCGACTAAGCACTCGCTCCTCTAAAGACAACGTGGACCCGATCCGACCACCATGTCCTTCTCAAGACTAACATTCACATTAATGATTTCATCAACTAAAGGTTTGACAAACCTTTCCGCCTTTGTTCAATTAAACGTTGTAAACCGGAGGAATTTCGTCCTCATCGCTTTCATTGAAATTTTGAAAGTCCCGATGGCAATAAATCAAAGGCACAAAAAGTACTGAAACCACATTCATATCATTCTCATTATGTACTTCCAAACCGTCCGATTCTTCCTCATATAACAGACTCAAAAGAGAAAGAAAAGACGACCGATAGGACGTGGCATCCCAAGTATCACCCTCAGAATATCGACTCAGACTCAATCGGCCGAACCCGATTCGACTCAACAGATTCGGAGGAATCAGATTCCGCCACTACTCGACCCTAAGGTCGCCGACGTAAATCCTCTTCGATCGCTAGGTAAGTGAGGTGCGATGGATGCATCTAAAATGGTTGATGGTAGGCCTGCTACCATTTCATTCCCGATATGGACACCGAGGAGTTATCTCCCTAGCACAACCGGTCGATCAAGGATCCAAAAGTAGACATGCCACCCCATTTCAAGTTCGGCGACCTCGTGACTCCACTTTCTCGCTCGCTCAACCTCAATTGTGGTCTGGCTCGCTTCTTCAAAGAACATCATCTCCAGTAATCAGAGGTCAAAGAAAATCTCGAACCCTAGTACACGCTTCTCTCCGCTGCTCAACCACGGCCCTAAAACCACAAAATGGAAAGTCTTCCTCCCGACAAAGTGTCCATTCCCATTTGTTTTGCTCCGCTCTCCCACCATCTCCTTTCCTTTCCTTGCCCAATCCTCCTTAAGGGCGACAACCCAAGCCAAAGGTAAGGGGTTGTGCGGCACTTACCATCGCTGAACGCCTCCGCTTCTTTCCTAATCCTATCCCGGATATGTTGGAGCTTGTTCATGAGATACCGCTGGCAATCGACATAGATCCCTTCATTAGCAGCCATGATGTTCTGTACAACCTGAGCCTCAACCAGGGTAAAACCCGATATGAACACATCCTCCATGCTATGCTCGATTTCTAGAACAGGCGTAGATACTTCCGATGGCGGATGGATTGATGAATTCCCGAAAACGATGGCTACTCCCTTCCCATAGGGGTATTTCACCATTTGATGCAAAGTGGATGACACCGCTTTTACCTGATGCAGCCACGGCCGCCCTAAAAGCAAGTTGAAAGTTGCAGGCACTTCCAAGACATGGAAATCTATCTCATGTCGCCCCTACCAACTTTAGTCTGAACTTTAATCGTTCCCATTACTTCCCTACTTGTATTGTCATACGCTCGATGACTTGGGCAGGTACAAAATCAACGACTTTCGTTAATTGCAAACGCCGCCCTTGTCGGGCAGACGTTGATGGCGGATCCCAGACGACGAGACCACCGATATCCATTTATTCTTACATTCCACGTAAATGTAGAGGGTTTGTTATGCTCGCCCCCTGATGGCAATTCCTTGTCGAAAAAAGTCAAGGTCGGGGTAGCTCCTCCCGAAAGACCAATCCCACCAGCCTACTCAAGCGTGGTTTCTCGAAGCTTTGCTTGTCCATGGCTTATAAGATGACCTCTCTATGCACCGTGATGCCATGAGCAATCCCATATGGAGATGTCGCCAGTATCTTTTAAGCCGCTTGAGTACACCTCATCTTCAAGTTGCTTTTCCTTTTGCTTCTCAACCTCTCTATCCTTTCCCGAGGCCTCTGTTGATCTAGGTGTGGAGGTTTGAAATACCCCCACCGTCATATGGTCGACCTCTCCAAGGTACCACTGTGTTATCGGGTTGGTTGTTCCCCAATCTTCATCTCTGTGGGCAAGACATGTGTCCTCATCTTTCCACCACATTCCATCAGCTAGCTTGACAAACATCCGTCCAGCCTGTATGGTCGTTTTGTACTCGCAAAGACCTTCCATCCAGATGCTCGCGGCATTCTCAGTTTTTGTGCACATAGCAATTTCAGTCCCTATATGGGCCTTTGCCTTCCTGATTCTCTCGGAGTCTTCGAATTTTTCCTGTTCTAGGTATGTTATTGTAACTGACTGTTCAGTTATTCCCGTATTCGAAATGCTCCAATCTCGAGCAAAATTCTTGACACCGGCGCTCTCCAGCGATGCACTCTATTCTTCGACCTTTCCATTTATCGACATTTTCGCCCAGTCTCGTTTAGCCGGAATTCTTCTACCACATCTGGTTGATCGTCTCACCATCCTGTAGCCTCTATTGACTCCTCATAATCATACCAGTTGACAGCCATATCCCCTAGATCTTGATCGCTGTAAAATCGGAGATTGGCAAGGTCCTCTTCCATAGCCGCAAATCATCTGCTCGTCCCAAACTATCCCTTGATTACACAGTTCTCCTCCGCTGAAATTCCACATATGGCGCATCTTGGCCTATCAATGAAATGTAGTCACCCGGACTATACGTTTTCTCAACACAACTTCCAGATTCCGCAGACTCTGGCCCAACAATCCTCTTCGCCTTTGGAACCTCCTCTCTCTTGTCTTTGACAGTCACTACCGTCGGGTTAGGTTGGGTTATAGAGATGTCCATCATGCACAAATCGGTGCAATCGGGAAGGAACACCACCGACTTAGGCAGGTGGGAAGGTGTGATATAGATACTAGGATCGTAGGACACGACCGCAGTATGGATGAAATTGATTCTTTTGGGTGGTGGAGCTTGGTTATGCGGAGGATTTGTAGTAACGCTGGGTTTTTCAGAGGCAAGATCACCCGTTATCGATGAGATCTTGAATCTCATGACGTAATCTAAGCACAGATCGTGTCATGACCATGTCATGGTGAAATGCACAATACTTGGCCGGGTTGCAGGTAGCAGTCTTTCCGTAAGGGTCGCGCTTTAGGGGCTTCAAGTGCCCTTTTTTTATTAAAACCCCGAGCTTTGGACAGGGGCATATAAAGTGAGCGAAGGTTCCGTATTTTGGGTAGATATTTGGTTGTTGGTGGTTGCTTTCTGACGCCGGAGAATGGTGCATTGCGGGTTCTTGGAGGGTTGGTGGTGACCATGCTCACTGGAGGCTCTTGAAGTTGTGGTGCCGCCAGTCAGATTAGTGTTGCGCTTGAAAGTCCTTGGTTGCTCCGGTCATTATCAATTAAGCCTTGCTTCAAGGCATCCTCAATCAGACCCCATTTCATGCAGTCGTAAAAAGTAGGAAAGGGAGTACGATCATCTTTTGCATCAACTTCGCTGAAGATTGCGCACAATCATCCGACTTGATCTTTGTCTCAGAGGTCTTAAGGTCATCATCGGCCTTGGCCTCCATCTGTTACGATTTCGAGAAACTCTCTTTAGGTTCTCGTTTGTTGTCTCGAGATCACGGTTGTAATCTCGATTTGTGTATTGTATGAGTCAGGTAATGAAGGCCTCAAACCATCTCGCCCAATTCTCTTGACATTATCTTCTAGCTTGGCATACCATATGGCGCCACACCGACAAGGTCCTACCGAACAAAGACATCTTCCGAGTTCATCGAGGCCCATCGGCCTAGGACATCCGAAACAGCCTCTGCACTATGGGGTCCCGAACCCGTTAAATCGATCAATATGGGCATTTTAAATTTGTCGGCAATACACAACACATACACAAGGTAGCCATCTTCAATGTCGGGATGGTCTTGGCTCCTTGGGATCTCTTAATGCCTTTTTAAGCTTGTTCAACTTTAGAGCGGTGGGATCTGCCTCAAACTCAAAGGAGAGTCTGTAGGTTGGTGGGTGTCTTTGATAGTTTAGGTTGGATTTGGGGAGGATCGGGGTGGAGGTGGTCTTGTGGGAAGTTCTCAGATCATTCGAGCATTGGCCGCCTCCCGAGGTTTGGAACCCCGCGGAGGAACTTGTTGCAGCGAGACTCGCTTGTCATTGTAATCTTACAATTAACTCGCTTGTTCACTCATAATCGTGGCCTGTTGCGTGGCAAACTCTCATGTCGCTTGACAAAGATCCTCGCCAGATTATTTTTATGCTTCGAAGTCGCGACCATCTCTTCTAAGCTAGCCATACTGCTCGCTTCGACCGAGTTATTTGCATGTTCCCTTTCAGAGGAGGAGCGGAGTCCCGATCCCTCAGACACTGGGGTAGACAAAGCCCTCTCAGACGATCACGAACTAATGCCTTCGCTTAGTCGACTTCGCCTAGTAACCGGTAGAGAGAGTGGTACACTGGTTGTCCGTTTACTAGATCCTCAGATCGATGGAGTCGACGACCTCTAGTCCAGAGTGCTTGGGGAATATCTGCTGGGTTGGAAGCAATTGTGCTCAACTACCCTAGCAAAAAAGATAAAATAAAGCGTATAAATAAATAGACAATCGGACAGCGTAACGGCCTAAAATAAACATACAACACATGGTTGGGTATCAAAACATGTTATAATAAATCAACATACTGCCCCCAAATATCGATCATCGCTCTCAAATAATCGCCCCAAAACTGATACCCTCGTAGAACGATTCTCAAAGATCGATGCCTGAGGGCATCGATTTCAGTAATCGATACATGCATTCCTCGTAGAGATACACTCTAAAAGCACATAGCATGTAAAGAGAGCCAAAACACCCTATGTCAGTAGGGTTTCGCCCTATTTTGTCAGGAGCTAGGGTTTCACTACGCACGTAGCGGTTTCAAACAACCTATGATCGGGTAAGCAACCTGTCCTAATTTGGAATGGTCACTATGGATTCCAAATATGCACTAGGTCGAATGGTCGAAAAGGGTGCCCCGGTAAAACCGGGGTTTGTGTTCCCATACTGGCAGAGCTCGCAACCGGTCAGCCTTATGGCATGCTTTGACAAAGTCAAGCCTCCGGCAAACCGCTCAGGAATAGCAGATGGCTAACACGGTATCCTAGGCGCACCAATGCACATGCAATGCAAAGAGACACATAAATGAAATCAAAACAGGATATCACGAGTTCGAGTCAAGCTCTATAAAATCCCCAGCAGAGTCGCCAGAAACTATAGACATCCCCGAACGCTCCGGGAGGATGACTCCCGTCTTGTTCGTTTGTGGGTCTACTACAATTCAGGACTCAAATTGTCACGGTTCTTAAATCTGAACCAAAGAGTCCAAATCCAGCAAATCGTTTTGAGAAAAAAACAGATTTTGAAAGAAGTGCCAAACATGGACTGCTTTGCCAGATACAGAGTCGCCACCTAAATATTTTTTAAATGGGAAAATTTAGGAAACCCTGACTCGGTGCCAAAGGCCACGTGTCCGTCATCACCAAAGTTGCCTCGGCTCGGGAACTTGGGTACGATTGGGGAAGGTCAGCTATGAGCACCTCTCTCGCATCCAAGACCGCCTCTACTAATCATGATATCCAATTTTGAAAACGTTATGTGTTCTTATTCCGGTTATTAGCCTAGATTTACTATGTTATGCGCACAGCAAACAAGTATAGACCAAATCTCCTAAGTTGGGACAAAACATCTCATGTTTGTTTTGAAAGTGGTTTGCTACTCGTAAGTAGGCTAAAATGTAAGTTTTGCCACCCTCAAGTGTTCTTTTAGAAAATACGATTTTGCCACTGCCTAGTGGGCTTAAAACTCACAGTTTTAATGTATTATCCCAATTCAGCAATTCGCCTCCATCCACAGTATTCAAGCTTATATCACATAAGCACTTAGCCGCATGGTATGCATACCGTCATATTAACATTCACACACATGCGATATGCTAAAGCACAAAAACTCACCTAGTACTCCAAGCCAAAACAGAAACTAGTTAGTAATCATGCATGTTCCTAGTTCATGTTAAGTGGCTAATGCAACACGTAAGGATGCAATCTAGACCGCTCGACTATCCTAAACATGGCATGTAAATGTTACAAATAACACATATTCAATTTGGAATTGAAGTATAATGCAATTAATGTGATGTACCGAGTCTTGTATGTAAGATAAATGCATGAATGCACACATGCATTGCATAAGGTATGCTAATTTAAATGTGCCCTAATCTACCATCATAAGGTGTAAATAAAAGGAGAAAGACGGGATTGGAAGACATGCACACACTTACGCACACTTATTACAAATACGCCTCACACGAGGGACTAAAAGAATATACAAATTCAATAACACAATCCAAATACATAATGAATTATTATAAAATTCTATTCATCAAATTAGATCAAATGTAAAGAAGGGCCTCGGCTCGCACGGATGCACGTAATGATGCATGTTCGATCCGTCTTGCCCGAAAACCCGCACCATACCACTGCCGCCTCGCCACCGCCCCGCCTCCAAAGACCGCCAAAGCCCTGTGATACCTTCTATGCACACCGCTTCACACCATCGGCCGATGAAAGGGCCACCGCCATGTAAAATGTCCATCTACGCCATGAGGTCATCGGCCACACACCAATGGCTTCGGCACTCTATATCGCCGGCCGTAAAATTCTCAGAGAAGATGCTTTTTATAGCAACAAGGACAGACAGTGTATGGCATGGAATTTTAGGCATATGTAAGCATGGCCATGTTTCCTATCATGTATGGGACTCAAGGAAGCATGGCCCTTGGTCCTTGGGCCACCAATTATGCATTTTGATGCATGATGGCCTAAGAGACCAAGATTGCAATTCAATGGAAATCAATGCAACACACAAATGAGGATCAAGACCCTATCATGTCAAAGTCAAGGGCCTTGGTGACATAAGAATTGAGATGTGTTTTGTCACTTAAAATACAAACACCTCTCATTTCTCACACTTGGTTTGACACCCCAAACCAAGTAATGCAATGCATGTTATGTAAACATGGCTCAGCAATGCATCCTAAGGCTAAGAAGCAAGGCATGTCAAATGCAATGCAACCTATCATGGCAAGTATGTAATGCTAAACATGCAAGGTGCAAATGCAATGCGAACAGGGACAATCTAAGCAATAGGATCATCATGCTACAACATCTAGTGAAACAATCATGCAAGGAACATGAGACAAGCATGCAATAGTGGGCTTAAACCATAAAGGGGCAGACCTCAATCCACCCCAAAACAGTGGCCAAAAGTGCCTCAAACCATGGACAAAATGCTCAATAAGCATGCAAGTTAATGGGCCCAAGATTAAGGCATAAAGGGAGCATTCAACTACCACTTCCAAGACCACTTATGGCATGGATTATTAGGCCAAAAACAGAGCTTCATGGCACCAAAACACACCCCAAAATCCAATGATATGGCAGCCCAAATGCCTAAACATACACGCATGCCCAATGATCATCCTTTAAGGCACAAGATTACAACACTTCAAAGCATGAAAGAAATGACGAATGGAGGCATATAAGCATGGTATAGGGACTAAAATAGCATGTTAAATGATTCCAAATCACCTAAATAGCCTAACCGATGCATGTTCATGGATCACATACTCAAGGCTTACAAGCCATAATGCAAAGCAACTTCATCAAGCATGCCAAACATGGCAAAATCAAGCCAATGCACCTAAAGCATGGCAAATCATGACCAAAAGCTCCAATAAGCTAAGCTAAAACACGAGGATATACAAGGTTAAACACATGGCACATTTTAGGCAAAGTTGAGCATTACAAAGCAAGTATAAGATGCATGCTAGGGGGTACAAATTCAACCAAAAACAGAGATATAACATGATCCAAAACACCCAAAAAAACTCTAAAATGAAGCCAAAAACAAGCAAGCATGCATGTTGCCTTTTAAAGCCAAAAACCAAGGTAAAGAGGGACAAAGGGAAAAGGGGTGTCCCTCCCTATACAAGACTTCAAACCCTCTCTTACCACTAAAAATCCAATCGATTTCATTGGAAAAAGGAACCAAACACTCAAGCAAACAAAGTCTCACAAAGGAAACACCAAAGGGCCAATAAGGCCTAAGAGGGTGAGTTTGAACTCGAACCACAAATGACCTCAATGGAAGTTCTTAAGCACAAAAATATAAGACTTTTTATGTTACACACAAGACCCAAATCAGCATACAAGACAGTAGAAATCTAGTGCAAGTTTGGGGAAACTAAAGTAAAATACTTACCCTTGAAGAACCCTTGAAGAACAAATGATCCAGCCACCTTCTATTGATCAAAATCACCCAAAAGCTCAAGAATCAACCCTCTAAGCCTCTCAATCTCGGAGCAAGGTGTAATGGTGTGCGATAGTGCAAAAGTAAGGTCAAAATGCACTTTTAAGCCTAAAACACACACACAAGAAGGGAGAGGAAAAATCTAGAGAAAGGGGATATATGATAGATATATAGATATATATGAGCTCGTTTTCTTTCCAAAATGGCTAACCCTTGACAAAGGGAGAGGCATGATGCTTATATAGGCAAAACAAAGCCAAGAAACTTAATGGCTAAGCTAAAGAGAAAGGATCAAGGGGTGCAAGGGGTCTTGGCTTCTTGGAGAAGCTAAGATACCGCCAAGCTTCCCCAAGAAGCTTGGCCAAAGGGTCAACCTTCTAGAAGGTTAGGGGTCAAAGGCTCACAAGAGTCATCCCTGTATGGGAGGGTGTTGGTGCATTCCACCGAACAAATTGTATGCACCAAGCCCCAAGGGTGTAGAAGGGTCATCGGCCAACCAATAGGTCATCGGCACAATAAAGTGCTACACGGCCAAACATAGGCCGACCGCCATTATTTTTAAGAAATAATGGCTAATAAATGGGTGGCACACATATGCAGCCGTGATGACAAGGGAGGGCTGGGATGTGGGATGGCTAACAAGCCATTCTCGCCTTTCAAGGCAAAACACAAGTGTTTGGTGCCAAAACCGAACACTAATGCATTTAGAGGAGGTCTCTGGGTAAGGCGCGCATGAGACCTCTGGGAACTCGAGATTTAACACAAACATGGATAATCACCGAGTGTTCAAGCGGTGACGTCCAAGTCTCGAGGAAGGTCAAAAATGGGGTGTCTACAGCAACTAAGATACAACCTAACATGCACAATGCTATGAAATGGCATGCACGGTGCACGAGGTAACATGGCATACACAATGCGCTAACATACAACCTAGCATACACAATGCTATGAAATGAAATGGCATACACAATGCACAATGGACTTACACCAACATGAGTGGACCTTAGCCGCACTCACATTAGTAGCCATGCGATGAAAATGAGACACTCGAAATGTGTGTATACATGCATGCAAACCGATGACTGACCCTAAGGCACAAAATGCCACTCTACCAAAGCATGGCAAGGCATGGAACATGGTATGCAAACATGCAAATTTTAGCACTAAATCATGATGCTAAACAGCCCCGAAACATGGCAATATGGCACCCGATGCATGAGATGAACCCCGAAATTCAAAACTAGGCACATGGAATGACTTATAGCTATACAAAGCATGCATTATTTGAACATGAAGCATGAAGACAGAATCAAGGAAGTCCCAAAACACGCATTTTTCCAGTTTAAAGCAAGGCCAAAAAGTGCTAGCAAGATGGCTTAAAATGGCATGCAACTTTGACTAGCAAACATGGTTTACATGGAAAGTATATGAAGCAAGTGGAATCTCACCAAACCATCAAAAATCAGTGAACAAAACATGCCAAAATATGCCCAAATAACCACTGAAATGAAGCCAACACATGCAAAAATGATGAGCTCCTTTAGAGGGCTATGCAAGGGATTATTAAGCATATACAAGGTAGACATTTGGCATGGTATATACAACTCAAAATCAAATATGGTAGTCCCAAACTCACCAAATTGGCCCCAAAATCAGTCAAAAAGCATGCAAGATAGGGCCTCTTTGAAGGCCAAAATGACCACCAAACAAGTCAAGGTGAGAGGGGTCACCCCTCTGATTTGGAGGCTCAAAAGCAATGTTTTAGCCACCGAAAATCCACTAGATTTCAATGGCTAAAAGGCCAAACAAAGCATGCAATTGGAGCTTAGGTGTAAGGCTCAAAATAGGATACAATCAAGCGATAAGGAAGCATGTGACCCCAAATAAGAAAATGCCCTTAATAAAACATGAAGATGATGTCAAAAAACCTTTACAAATCTCAAAAGTGAGCACAAATAGGGCTAATCTATCATGCAAAAAAGGCCCTAAAAGAGAGAATAGAGACAAGGGACAAAAGCTGGCCCCAATGGTAAGGAGCCCTTCAACAAAGTTGAAGGGGCTCAAAACAAGGTGCTTTATAGTTTACATCAAGTCACAAAATAAACACAAGTGAGGCTAAACTATCATGCAAGAAATGGGCCTAAAAGAGGATAAAGAGACAAGTGATAGCTCTGGCCTCAAACAGAGGAGAGCCCTTAAACAAAGTTGAATAGGAGCTCAAAAAAAGATATTTTACAGTTTATGACCAAATCCAAAACAGCTCACAAATAAGCCTAAAATACTATGCAAAAATAGGCCTAAAAGAGAGTTAAAGAGGAAAGTGATAGTAGGAGACCTCAAACAGCAAGAGGTCCTTGATCAAACATGAAAAGGAGTTCAAAATATGACTATTTTCAATTTAGGTCGGAGCCCAAAAATGTAAGCAACAAAGGCTAAGATTGCATGCAAAATAGGGCCAAAAAAGAGGGAAAAGAAGCTTACCCTTGTTGCCTAAGTCTTCAGCAGCTTTTGGACCAAGGAATGGTGCTCCTAGCCTCTAGAAAGAGCCTCCAAGTTTCTGGAATAGAGTGTAGATTGATAGGCTTGGAGGTGGTGTAGAAATGGTGCAAGAACCTTAGGGTTTGGAGGTATGAATGAGAGATATATGGAGGGTATGTGTATAATGCTCCAACTGATTTTTCAACCCCTCAAAATGGTGGAGAGGTGCTGGTTATAAAGAGGGAGAGAGGCAAGGAAAGGGGGGGAAATCAAATTCAAATTTCCTAAAGGCAAAATTTGATATAAAATCTGGGGGGAAACAAATTACACAGCTGGAACACACTTGGAGAGAGGGTTCTGGCCGACCAGGTTCAGAAGGTTCAGGTGGCCGACCGGCCACCCCCTATGGCCGGCCGACCAGGGGTCAAAAGGGTCAAGAATGATTGCTGGCCGGCCACCCCAAATTGGTGGCCTCCCATGTGTGTACAACACAAATATGTGGTTGAAACCCAGAGAATGTGAACCAGGAGAGAGAAAAACCCATTTTTTAGAGAGGTTCAAAAGGTTCAGGTGCAATTATTGGTCGGCTACCCAATATTGGTGGCCTCCTAGGTGTGTACAACACAAATATGTGGTTTAGGGCCAAAGAAAGTGGGCTAGGGGTGGTCAACATTGGCTTTCAAGTGAGGAAAACGGGCGACGGAGAGCGATGAAGAAATAAAGCTGGCTTTTCAGAATAATTACTGGCCTCCCACCCTCCTACAAGCTTCCTAACAATGAAAATAAGGTCTCCACAAAAAATGAACCAAAACGGATGCAAAACGAAGGTTCAGGGACCGAAACGCGCGGCTTGAGGCCCCGAAAATGGGCTGTTAAGCACCGGAGGTGGCGTTCGACCAGGAAGTTGGTCGATCAGGCCACAGTGTCCCTCAAAAGGGAGAAAATAAGGTGTATACCAAAAACTGGAGCAAACGGAGGTGGTTAGGCGGTCCTGAACCGAGGTACACGGCCAACGGCTCCGAAAAATCGGAAACCGGGCTCCAAACGGGAAAAATGGCCTACGAACACGAAACGTAGCCTACAGCTATTGAGAGATGGTCTACGAGACCTCTCCCTCCCTTCGGGAAGAGAAACAGAGAAAACTAGGCCTGGTTCGCAAACCGAGGCAAATCATAAAAGAGTTCGGAGGCAAGGCTCGCAGCCAAAACTCCGCAACCTTAGGACGAGCACAATATGCAACATCACCAAGAGCTCAATCGGTGACGTCTGAGTCTTAAGGTCGGTCAAAAATGGGGTGTCTACAGGGCCTTAAATTTGTCTAACTCTACCGAAAACGACGTTCTCGGTTTGACTGGAGAGGTTACCTTGGCATTTTGTTGCTTCCTCTGGAGGTAATCCCTCAGATCCTTCTTGGTCCGTCTAGGGGCTCGGCTATCTCTAGATTTCAGCCTTTTCGGCGCGTTGCTTCCGGTGTCATTGTGAGTCCTCTTGGATTTCTCTCCGTTAGTTGCGTTGAAACAGAGTTCCTTCTCTTGAACATGCTGATGTTCTTTGGGGTCATCTTCTTTGATACGACGTGTCTTCTAGGATTCTCTTCTTGTTGATTTCTCATGCCCGACCTCCCGCTAAAGTCGGTGAGAATGTCCCTTAATTTCGCCGTCAGGGCAACAGGACCGCCGCCTCTCTTCCGGCATTGTTCTGGTCACGAATCGACTTGTCTTGTAATGGGAACGGTGGCTGCATGACGTTGTTTTGCATCATGAAATTGACGACCGTTTGTAGGTTTGCCAATTTGTCTGCCATTCCCTTCATCTCTTCGTCCCTCCACAGGCATCTATCTTTCCATACCTAGAGGTTGTCCTCCTTATAATACCCACTTCGGTTTGATTTCTTTTAGCACGCCTTCCTTGTCGACGTCTTTTTCTCCAGGATTTGGATCCCGAGTTTCTTCGTTGCAATTATTTTCCTCGACGTCAAGGTCAATATATTTACCACTCCCAGTAGGGATGTCGTCCCCAACCTTTTCTTTCCGTTCGTCGTTGGCCATCTATTCTTCTTTCGTTCCCATAGACAGCACCAAATTGTGTGTGTCAATTTCCGACCACACTGCCAAATAGGTACTCAGCTGGAGAACACTGACAGAATAAATTAAGCCCGAACGACCTGTCAACAAAAAGAAAAGATTCTGATGGTAGTTCGTCCACTCGGGGGCACTCCGATGATCAAGTCAGTTATCTCTCAAAGATAGCAAAAGTGCTTAACTCACTATTCAAAATACAAAAGGCGTACCTTAGACCCACGAGGGTGCCTTTCTTTTATAGCCAACACTGACTTAATCCCAATCGAAGCCTAGCTTCAATGGATTCTGGCCTAATGCTAATCCTAGACTCCCAGTTAGATTGGGATAAACTCTCTAAGAGTCTTATCTTTATTCAAACTGAAGTCCTTTCTTATTCTAGAACTCTTGTCCCTTATTCGCTTATCCTGGATTCCGGTATCTTCGCAGATAACCTCGGCCTAGCCGAGATTATCTCTTGCTATGACCAGACACGCGGCACATTGGTCGGGTTCTGCATTTACCTCTCGCCACGGTTGTCATTCAAAATTATGTCTCCACACATAGCATGTTTTAGTTTGATTAATAAGGATAAATCCTTAATAAATCATACTTTGAAACTATAATATTTTATAGTTTCAAAACTTGCTTTTCGATTTTTCAATATTGATATTATTTGTTTAAACCTTACAAAATTGAAAATAACAATTTTTTTTTCTTCTTATTGTTGCCGCTTGTTGTTCACGCTTTTCTTTCTCTTTTTTTTTTTTTTATTTTCTTTATTTTCCTTCTTTAGTTTGTCAATTTTTAGCACATGTTGCTATATTTTTTGCTTTTAATTTCTTAATTTATTTATTTTTCTCAAGAATATTCTCAACATTCGACGACTTCCAAAGGAACCCAACTATACTTCACGAATTTCTAGTGATAATCACTTCTCAATGTTGAACATTCCGAGTCTCCTATGACTGCTGATAGAAGTTCGACAGTGGTGAGATGTAGCAACGTATTTCAATTAAAAAAAGAGGATATTTTAGTAACAATTAAAAATATGTAAGACTAATTAGTACAAGTATTTTATTTTGAGACTAAATAGATTTTGAATTTTGTGTATATATCTATTGGTAAGTTTCCCAAAAATGAAAAACAATAGATTGTTTGGTTTCAACTTTCAAGATTTATTTTTCAGAAAATTGATTTTTTTTTTTTTGTAATTTTTTTTGTTTTGTTTTCACTGAATTTTTTATAATATTTTAAGAATTTTTTTAATTTTTAGATACACCAAACATAAATACATCTAAAAAGTATAATATTAATAAAAAATCTTAAAAAAATTTACTAAATACAAAAAATATAAGAGAAATTTTAGTATATTTTCATATTTTTGTGTATTTAGTGATTTTTTAAAATAATTTTTTATAAATATTTAATTTGTTAAATACATGTAAGTAAGATGTATTTTTTAAAAAATAATTTTTAAAAATAATGTGAAAATAAAAATTAATTTTTAAAAAATTAAAACCAAATAGAGAATAAAAAATTTTAAGACAGGCATTGGCCCGAACTGACCCATGATGGGGTGGAGGATACCCACACAAGAATGTCATATGTACCCATCTCCATTAAAAAAAAAAAAAAAAAAAAAAAAACCCTCAAACTCAAATACACGCCTTGTAGGAACAAACAATAATAGGGTTATCTCTATAAATTAATGTATTAATAGTTGAGATGATATAATTTTAAAAATTTTAAATATTTATAATTTATATAATAAATGAAATTAATAATAATGTTATAATATTACAAGTATAGCCAAAGCTGTTTTTTCACAATAATTATTTATTTATTTATTTATTATGATTGTTTTACAGGGTATATAGGCAGTATATGCAATCACAGGTCCGAGCAAACGCATAAGCAGACACCCATTTGGCACGTCGTGGGAGGCTGAGGTTGGGAAAGCCAAGTAAAGGTCCTCCTTTCTTCACTGTCAAAAAATAAACAAAACATCAATCCCAAAAAAAAAAAAAAAAAAAGAAGAGAGGAGGAGGAAGAAGAAGCAAAAAAAATGTTTTCTTTGATTCCATAAAACAATTTAATTCAAAAACAACAACCCACCCCCAAATAAACCCATTTTCCTCTCCTCTCCTCTCTCAGTCTTTCCAAAATCTTCAATTTATGTCACTCTGATTGTCCATAGATTTTTTATTTGCTACATAGTTTTAATTTCATTCATTTTGATTGAATCTTGTTGTTTTTGAGCAATGTGGTTTGGTTTGGTCACAATTAGGGCTTTGGTTGAGAGCTGGGAGGTTAATTTGTAATTATTTTTCTTTGGGGAATATGGGTCCGTGTTGCTTGGAGATCTGGCTGATTTGAGGTTGGTTAGATACCTGTATGTTGTTCAATGGTCAATGTTGTTGTTGTTTTTTAGTTGTATATTCTTTATGGGATATGATTCTTTTGGATAAAATTCATTGTTGGGTTGATTGAAGCAATAACCTTTGGTCAATTGGTATTGTGAATTTGGGTTTAATTCAAATTTCAAAAGAATCAAATGTGAATGGGGGAGAAGGGTTTGGACCTAACTGGTTGAAAAAGGTTAATACCATTTGGATTTTTTTGTGCAACCGGGTTAGTGAGTTTGTGTTAAGTTTTATCATGGATCATGTTATTGGTGGTAAATTCAAGCTGGGCCGGAAGATTGGCAGTGGATCTTTTGGGGAGCTCTATTTGGGTATGTTCATATTGTATCTTATTTTGCTTTCTTGACATTTGTTTTGATGTTGTTATTGTACATGTTATTCTGAAAAATTTATTGTGTTGTGGGCCGATTGATTTAGGTGTTAACATACAGAATGGAGAGGAAGTTGCAGTTAAGCTGGTACGTGTCTTATACTTAACTATCTTGTAAAGTATTTTGAGATTAGATGTATATTTTATTGTTATTGTTTTCATGTATTGCAACTGAATAATTGATTACTAAACAATAATACTTGCATCTGTTTCCATGCTAAATTCTGCTCGTTTACAAACTTCCATTTGGTAATGTTTTTACTAAACCAATTTAACAGGGAATTCATATTCAGTGCTCTGAGCAGGTGTAGAAGAGAAATCACTCATAGAAAAACAAAAAATAAAAAAAGCAGGTGTAGATGAGAAAAAAGAAGAAGAAGCAGTGGTTAGTTATAGTAAACCGTGTGTTACATGGACTTGAGTATGAGTATCGGGCATGAGTCCAAGCATTAGATCTTCCTAAACCCAAATTTTAGAATATTGGTATATGTATCCAAATTGGGAATGGGTATAGAGGTACGTCGTAAACACTTAAATACAATGCATTTTGTTTAATATTCTTAGATTAAATATAAATTATTTAGAAATGTACTTCAAATTAAATAAGATTTAGAAATAATATGGAATATACATCTTTAATTCGTGTGAGAAGTTAGAAATGCTTATATGCTAGCAAATGTGAACATATTGTTCTTCAAACATCTTAAAATTAGAGGATCTAAACGTCTAACTTGGGTATGGGTGTCGGACACTATCCCATACTCTTATTATTGTCATATTTGGTGGACACGGTTACATTGGGGGAGGTCTCAAATGACGTTTGAGTCTCCCTGTTTGTTGTTCCATTCCCATGTACCTAAACTTGTGGTCTCATTTTCATAGCGGACAGTGGAACCATATGTTAATATATCATTGAGCCATTTTTGTTGTGAAAGTAATGATACCACGCAGTTATTACAGACATGCTACCTAATTAGCTTCTGTGCTTTTGGTGCTGACAATTATGAATTGATTTCCCCTATTTACTGCATGCAAATTAATGAGGTCTTTACATTTATTTATTTATTTTCTTTTGGTTTGAAATTTCCAGGAACCTGCAAAAACCAAGCACCCTCAGCTTCATTATGAATCCAAATTATACATGCTTCTGCAAGGAGGAAGTAAGTTCCAGTTGTTGTTTGGCGCTTTGGCTTCTCTAGGAACGTGTTTTAATTTTGTGATTCAGTATAGTAATTCATAATATTACGGCAACAAAGATATATTTGTGTTAGATATAAATCAATTTTGTCTGAAATACTGCATTTACTTTAAAGCTGGAATTCCCCATCTCAAGTGGTTTGGACTTGAGGGTGAGTACAATGTCATGGTTATTGACCTTCTTGGGCCTAGTCTTGAAGATTTGTTCAACTATTGCAATCGGAAGTTCTCTCTGAAAACAGTGTTGATGTTAGCAGATCAGTTAGTATGTTATATAACTTTTTTTCTTTAGCAAATGTTTTGTCTAGGTTTTTAGCTTCCACTTTGACAGTTTCTTCATTATCAGATAAACAGAGTTGAGTATATGCACTCGAGAGGTTTTCTTCACCGTGATATAAAGCCTGATAATTTTGTAATGGGTTTGGGGCGAAAAGCAAATCAGGTACTTGATTTAATGTTATGCACATCTTCCAAGTGGTTATGTTGTATGCTGTTCCAGCATCACATATGTATATCATTTTCCATGCATAAATCTCTTTTATGGGTGCTATTTGCTTTGTATATGTGTGCAACAGGAAATGGATTCATTCGTTTTGATTAATGATATATAAGTGACACAAGTTCTTTATCGAGGTAGTGAGATTTGCTTCATATTTTTCTGAAGTTATTTTTGAATTGACTGATCATGCCGCAGGTATATATCATTGATTATGGCCTTGCAAAAAAGTATAGGGATCTTCAAACTCATAAGCACATACCATACAGGTATTCCCTTTATTCTTTTTCATGTTACACTTAGACATTGCATCTAGCTTACAGATTAAAGAAAGAAACTGCATCGTGGTTTCTTGCAGTTCCTTTTGCTAGTCTTGTTTTTTGGAGCATGCTTTTCAATTTCAATTCAGTGTAATTGAGCAAGTTCTTGGTTGACAACTGGTTTTAGAATTTGCTAATGTCATCTTTTACATGTCTCCGACTTTTTGTGCCTTATAAAAGTTGAAAGTAATGTTCAAATGGCATTGGTGACATGATTAGTTGATGTATTTTTCTTCTCAGATTCTCCTAATAGTCAACCTATTCTTTCCCCTTCTCTTTTTCACCTGTTCCCAATTTCTCATCACTGAAATGATTGCATGCGTTAACCACATATTTGATGGTTTGCTACTGGAATGTGCAATGACAATAGTTGCTCAAAATCTTTTTGCACATCTTTTTGGTCATTGCAATTGGAATGTGCAACAACAATAGATTCACTGCTGTACATCTGTTCCAGTCCTCTATGGATGAATTTATTTGCTCTCATATCTCCCTGGATATTTCCTTACATGTTGTTTCAGATTATTGGCTGGGGCTATTCACAGCCCTTACTCTCATATCTAAGGAGTGGATGCAACCTTTTTAGCTGTGAATATAGCCCCCACTCGTTTAGATTCTATGATTCTAATTTAGCTGTTATTTGAATGTTTATGGCATTCTTGTGTTTTTTCAATTAATTATGCCACATTTACAAGAATTACCACTTGATTGTTAACATGACTTTTCTTCACAGGGAAAACAAGAATCTTACAGGCACAGCTCGGTATGCTAGTGTTAACACTCACCTCGGAGTTGGTAAGTACTTCATCAATTATGTTTTCCAATTAGTTACTGAAGCTTTTTTCTTATAATAATTTTGTATTACATGCCATGCCATTTAAATCTTATTTGATTTTCTGCAGAGCAAAGCAGAAGAGATGATCTGGAGTCTATTGGTTATGTGCTTATGTATTTCCTCAGGGGAAGGTTGAATATGTCCTATTACCTGTGTAACTCTTATTATATCTGATCCTTTTAGTTTGTCTATATTCAAGAAGTTTGTTACACGATTTAACATTGTCCTGATTTGCTACATTCCTGTGCATCAGCCTTCCCTGGCAGGGTTTAAAGGCTGGAACAAAAAAACAGAAATATGATAAGATTAGTGAAAAGAAGATGCTTACTTCTATTGAGGTATTGGCCTTTAGTAATTTTAATTGTTTATGGTGAATAATGTGACATTTCATGGATAAATAGGATTGAACTCAGAAAAAATTATTTGGTTAGTGTATCAGTCAAGCATGGGACACAGAATATACATTGAATATTAAATTATCTTCAACAGGTCCTGTGCAAGGGTTATCCATCAGAGTTCACATCATACTTCCACTATTGTCGATCATTGCGGTTTGAGGATAAACCAGATTATGCATATTTGAAGAGATTTTTCCGGGATTTATTTATTCGAGAAGGTCAGACCCTCGAGGTTCTACTTGCGAATTCTTCATCTATATTCTTATGGATGGCATGTCATGTAAACATTCAGATAATGATAAAAATCACTTTCATAGCTTCATCTAAATCTGCTATAACCGCCCCTGCCCACGCAATGCATTCATCTTCATCTTCATCTTCTTCTTCATTTTTTATTTTTATTTCTTTTGGGTGAGCTTTCCCTCTTATATTTTATAATCCTAAATTGCAAATGAGTAAAAATGAAATGAATGTAATATCGGTCTCTGCTTCGAGCAACCATTTGGATGGACATCACTTGAATGACCAAGGCATAGTTGTCAAATCGATTCAATCGTGAATCGAAATGGTATTGTAATCAATCACGAATCGAATCAATCGTGAATCGTAAAGATTCGGTCACCTTTTTTTAATTATATAGAAAATATATCTACACACTTAGATATAAAATATATCTAATAAATATGAAATATTTAGACACAAATCACTAAAAATATTGTTTTAAATGATGATCATGTGGTCTAAGTAAGAAGTTAACATTGATTCCAATGTTTACCACTTCACCTTTTTCCTTTTAGATACTATTTATTATCAACTGCTCTTAATGAAGAAAGCAAACTAAGACAAACTTTCAATTTCCAAGTACCAATAACTCAAAAACAATGTTTTTAACTTTTTACAAGGTTAATAAACTAAAATCTTCAAACTTTTTCAAAAATCTCACTTGATGCCTTCAAAAAATTTATTTTGTAAATGCAAGTATTTAGATAAAATTGAATATGTAAGCCTAGAATATTGTAGAGAGAGAGAGTTCTTTTTTTTTTTTTTTTTTTTTCGGGCTAAAGTTTGTGTATTTGAGAGTAAATAGGGAGGAATAGAAAGTCAAAAGATGACATATAGTAATCTTAGAGACCTTAAAAAGGTTGTATGAACCTTTTTCCAACAATAAAAACTCAAAAAAGGAAGCCAAATATCGATTTTAGCGAATTGAATTGATTCACGATTCTCCGATTCACCGATTCGATTCACCGATTCACCTACGATTCATAGCTATTTGCGATTCACACAACCTGTTCGAATCGATTACCTACTGAATCGAATCGAATCGAATCAGACGATTCGAATCGTGAATCGCATATTCTAATAACAGAGGACCGTGTGAGAGAGGTAGAGCATAGAAAAAAAGGTCCAGGAGTGATTTTGCGGGTAATTTAAGAAACTGTGAAGACAAACCAACCCAATGGTTGTAGAGAAGGAAACAAAATTTGAATTGGATGGATTTGAGCCTTTAAAGGTGACGGGAAAGAAAAGCAGTTGCCATATGTGGGTCTTTAAGTTTTAAGTGTTCAAACTGATAACCAGAACTTGCCTGTCTTGAAAGAATGGAAATTGATCTGGTTAACAAATCAAAAGGGTTGCTGATTCAACAAGCAGTCAAATGATTCTGGCTTTCAAATTCAAAACCTGTCTTTTATTATTATTTTTATTGGCAAACATTTCAAAACCTGTTAACTAATATATAAAGCTTGAACACAATTCAATTCACAAAATCCTTTTAAGTGGCCAAACCAAGTGTTTCAACTGGCAGTTGAACAATTCTATTTAATTTGCAAAAAAAAAAAAAAAAAAGGGAAAAAAAAAAGGGGGAAAAATGGCTTTGGGGTTTTCAATGAAGTTTTACTGGTTATGGTCGGGTTGTCCAACTACTGAGTGGGTTCTAGTTTCAAATATTGCATTAAGTATTGATCCCAAATCAGTATTAGTTTTGTTCATGATCTTCTGGAATGAAGTGAGCATGCTATGTTTTTTTTTTGTTATTGTTGTTATCATTGTTTCTGTCATTTTTATCATTATGATGATTTTGTTATCGGTGTTTTTATCATTATTATTAATTTTATCGCTGTCATTATTTTTATTACAAAAAAAGTAAGTAGGTAGTCTAGCATCTCATATTTATGTGATGCAAATACTTCTGTAACATAGCTATTGGTTAAGAGGTATACTTTCTTTGGTTCCTACTTTACCAATTCAGAGTTCTACACAAGTTAATTCAGTGGGCATGGATTGTGCTCGTCTTTAAGATCCATGAAAAACTCACTTATTTTCTTTATTAGGCGAATTGAAATTTTGGATCGTTGAGATTTACTGATAAACAATTGCCACAGATGCCTTGCCAGTTTTAGGAATCAACATAGGCAACAATGATCATCATGGAATCATCTTGTTTCTTAAAATGAGCTACTAAATCAATTATCAACTAATATTTCAATAGTTAGTTTAAACTATGTGCCGTAGAAGATAATTAATGAGCTTTGATTCTAAAATGAAAAAGAAGGCCATTTCAATTATTTTCTTGGTTCAATGTCTTCAGATTGATAACATTTTAAATTGAACGGATTGGAAATTGGATTGAAATTTGAAACCAAGGGGGGAAATTCGTACATCACGAACAAGTGATATTCTTCAAGAGTGCTGTCCTAAAATTTAATTCCGTGATGTACTTGTGCAGGCTATCAATTTGATTATGTATTTGATTGGACAATTTTGAAGTACCCTCAGATCGGTGCCAGTTCAAGACAAAGGGTCAGTTCTTGTATATGTTATAATGTTTGACTTTTATATTCTGTTTATGTATTAAATTTATTGCTCGTGTCTACTTCAGCAAGCAGCAGCCAAACCAGCTTTAAATGCTGGACCATCTGGTGAAAGAGCGGAAAGGCCTTCAGGTGTGTTCTACTCTAATCAGCACGAGCACTACAATGCATGTGTCATATCAATTCTTATTTTCTAAATTTATTTTTTTTATATTCCTTTTAGAACTTTTAGATGGTTCACCTGCTGTGCTTTGTCACATGTGGCTCTCCACTCATGACCGTCTATTCTTCAATATGATGCTGATGTTTTTTTCGATACTAGCTGACTCCAATCTGATACATAATGAATAGACTGCAACCTTTAGTTTATTTCCAAATTTGTCAAAAAGAACAATTGAAAAAGACATGCCAATGGTTTATATGTGCAATCTACAAACTTGTGCCAAACCAAACTAAACCAAACCTTGTGTCCCAATAAAGTGGGGTCAGCTACATGAATCTTTTTTCATCATTCTGCTCTGTCAAGATCTATATGCTCAAATTAAATAAATACATGTCATTTTTAGACTTGCGCCAGTTTAGGGAAAAAAGAAGAAAAGAAGAAAAAGTTGAAGGCCCGTCTAGTAACCTTGCAACCACCTCCTGCTACCCCTCCCTCCAGACTCCAGCCACCCTCCTCCCTCTGGCAACCACCTCTGGCCACCCTCTCCTCACTGGAAACTCACGAAACATGCTTACTTATCTTGGTTTTTGTGACTTGAAAACATGTGTTTACCAAACAAAAAAAGAAAACAAAAGACATGATTCTTGTTTTTTGTAAACAGAAAATAGAAAATTGGCAACATTAGCAAATGCTACCTAAGGTGGCCCATACACACAAACGTAAAAGTTATGTCCCGGAGATTGTGTCTATATAGGTGTGGGTGCCTTTGTAGCGTAGCTTGTTTTCTCGGACAAAGCAAAGTTTTAGATAGTATTGTCAAGTTTGAGCTACTGACTATCAGACTTGATCAAGTTTTCATGTGTTCACAAAGTCCTGATCTTTAGGTTGAGCTGACAGCTCATAAAGGATTTCCTGTTGGGTCTTGTTTGGTATCATGTTTTAGGAGTTATCTATTTAAATGGACAAACAGATGTCATATGGAAACAAGCTTTCCAGACATTCTAGAGAATCATTATTTCAGTATTCTTATATAAGGAAATGGTTATGTTGTATAATTGGGAAGACATTTGCTCTCAATGTAGGAGATATGGGTCTGAATCCTACTAACCATATGATTCTTTAAAAACCATACTATGTTCTCTCTTGACATTAGAAAAATGGACCTAGAAACCTTAAAGTCAATAAAATAATAAGAGAGAGCAGGTGGGAACCTTTAGTTTAAACATAACACACCTCAAAATGTGTCTTGTATACTTACTGTTCAGAAAAATTAAAAATGTTGTAGGACCGTTGATTCTAATTTATCTGACCCATATCATATTAAACTATGATTATTTTACCAAAATAGCAATAGATAATTTATGGGTTGAAGTTATTTTAGTCTTGAACGTCGTTAGAAAATTTATTTTGACTTCTTTTTTACTCTGGACAAAAAAAAGAAAAGAGAAGGGTTTAAGAAAATAATGAGTCTGATTAGTTCCTATTAAATTCTCTAATTATCAAAAGAATAATAAATTATGTATGAGTATTAGTTATTTTCACTTTAGAAGTGGTATAATGGCATTTCCACAAAAAAGAAAAAAAAAAAAAGAAGAAAAAGAAAAAGAAAAAGAAGAAGTAACAAGGTTCAGAATCTATTAGACCTGATATCTCCAAGAATTGCATGGATCATAAATTTGTGAAGTGAACCGTGAATCACAACATTCATCCTTGAAAAAAAAGATTTACCTATTCATCCACATCGATCTATACATGAATCGTGAATCATTAGATTCTGACAACTATGTTTTCATAGATGCCACCAATTTGATTGTGAGAGTTTTTAGATAAGAAAAAGAGTTTTTGAAATTGATAACAAAGGCGCTTTCAGAATCAGATCACTATGATAGGTTCTTGGGTGTTTCAGCTTGTATCTTTTTAAATGTAGGAGAAAGAAGTTTGTTCAATATCTCATAGATTCAAATGCTTGCTATGTGATGAGTTTAGTGGGACAAGAGATTCGATAGATTCTCAGGTGCGGTGGAAGCATTTACCAGAAGAAACACATCAGGTGTTAGACTGCATGGTGATCATTCCAAGCACAAAGCATCCGATGATGTCCCATCTTCTAAGGAAGTGGTGAGTAATGTGAAAAATAATTTTATTTTATTTAATTTATTGTTTGCATTTGTTTATTCTCATTTATCGTTGTTTCCTTGATTGGCCATCATTATTTGCATAATCAGGACTGATTCACGGTCTGCTTCTTTTTGGTAGAGTTTAAAGGTGCTTTTGTCATTCCTACCTTAGAATGTGCTTGATTACAAAAAACTAATGATAAAATGTGAATAATGTGCAAATGAAGATTAAATAAAATATAGAGTATAGTTATGCTGGTTAATTTTGACTTCTGTTCAAATGTGTTTGTCAGTTTGCATTTTCTCCCTGAATTTTGATGGGAGTCAGAATATGATTTTGGCCCACTATATGAAACCAATGTTTGGAATGGATTGAAATAAGAAAGTGATTCTAAAACTAAATAGGAATCTGATTCAACCCACTTTGTTATGAGGATCTCGCATTTTTTGGAGGAATGTTAGCCATGTAAGAGTTTAAAAAAAAATTGTGCTTACAATATTTGAAATTTCCCATGGAGAGTTCCCAATGAAACCAAACACTTGAATAGTATCGACACAAATTGTATTGCTAGTAATGAGATTCACATTTCCCTTCAAGTTTTCTATCATCCAAACATTTGTGGACTGCCTTTCCCCAATTTTTTTTTATTTCTTTTCCCCTTCCCCTTTCTTTCTTTCTTTTTTTTTTTTTTTGGGGTTGTGATTACGTATGGTAGGATATATAGTAGGTTTGGGGTAGTCCATTTTAGGCCCATTTTTAATCATATACACTTGTAAATCACTTTGCATTGTTATTTAACAAAATAAATAAATAAATCACTTTGCTTTGTTATGAAGAGCATTCAAAACTCATTTAAAAGTGAAACTCAATTGGCTCATGGATATTT
Source organism: Camellia lanceoleosa (assembly GCA_025200525.1). NCBI lineage: Eukaryota > Viridiplantae > Streptophyta > Magnoliopsida > Ericales > Theaceae > Camellia > Camellia lanceoleosa. The sequence goes on along the minus strand of CM045758.1, from coordinate 6,469,623 downwards.
TATATACATGTTTTAATATTTTGATGTTATTTTTTAGATTAACATCCATGTGCCTATGAATGTGCCCACTACAATACGTTGAGTAATGTTTTAATAGTAGTTACTCAAACAGTAAATTTTTTTCAGTTAAAACCTCTTCTCTCCATGCCAACTTGGATTCCAGTTCATCCTGCTAAAACCTTTTCGAATTTTTTAAATTGATAAATGCAAGTCCGCAAATTTACACACATATATGGGATATACACTAATGAATGCCTTGTGTATCTTAATTAGCAACCTGATTCTGAGAGAGGCCGCACTTCTACCTCTCGACATGGTAGCACATCAAAGAGGGGTGCCGTTCCAACCGGTGGCAGGCCAAGCTCTTCAGAGCCCACTGAAGGTCGAACGGGCAGGTTGGTCGCAGGCAATGGCCGACCCTCCACCAGCAAAAGAATCCAATCTGGGTCTGAGCCCAAAATCATGCCCTTTTCCCGTGCTACAGCCTCAAAACCACGCGACGATTCCCTTCAGACCTTCGAGCTCCTCACAATCGGGACTGACAAGAGGAAATAAACAAATTTTTCATTAATTGTAAGATGTGGTGTCCCACATTATTATTATTATTCATTTATTTTGTAACTCTCTTTCTTGGAGAAGGATGTAAAGCATATTGTCTGTGTTAGGATTATTATCATGTGTTGTAGGTTGTTGAGAGAATTTTATGTGGAAAGTTGTCCATATTTTTTTTAAAAAAATTGTGAGAGGGACCTCCAACCCCCAATCCACCCCACCCGTAAGGGAAGTTAAAACATAAGACTTGCGGATTTATTAGTCCACATTTGCCTTAAGCGTAGGTATAATATTTATGAAGATTATACAAAATTATTTATACTTGGCTCTCAAAATTTTTATAATTTTATTCATATGCTATATTTAAATAAACGTAGTTCCTCAAAAGATTTTTTCACAAATAATCAATGATAACACCATAAAAATAAGGATAAATTATAAATACACTTTTGAGATTTGTTTAAAATATAAATTGTTCCATATAATTTTGGAAATTACATGCCGTCTTTTGAAATTTTAAATTTCATAACAAATAATTCATTTTATTAATAAATTATCAAATCAATTAATAATTTTTAATGATGTCATAAATTTATTTTAATTAATAATTCATATAATTTTATTGATGTATAGGATAACAATTAGAAGTTTTTCTTTTTTTCCCAATTAATTTAGTTAAATAAAAAATTCTAATAAGGGAGTATTTGTAAATTTTCAAAGATAATCTGTATTTTAAACAAATTGTAGGGGATATATTTGTTATTTACCCGAAAAATGGTTAAATTACAAATACATATCTTGAAATTTACTTAAAATACAAATTGCTTCTTATGTTTTTAAAAATTACATCACATCACGTCCCTTCAAATTTTTAAGTGCATAACAAATTACACATTTATTAATAAATTATTAAATCAATTAACAATTTGTAATGATATCTATAAATATATTTTAGTTAAAAATTCATGTAATTTTATTAGTGTATAGTAGATTAGTTTATATTTTCATTTTTTTTTGTGTGTGTTAATTTTGTTGGTTAAATTTTTTTAACAATGAGTTTGTAATTTTCAGAATTATAAGAGACAATTCATATTATCCAACAACCATATAAGGGACAATTAAAAAAAAGAAGAAAAACAGTTTGGCTATTGTATTAAAATTTTAATTTTATCAATTTAAATAATAATATTTTGATTTTTTTAATCTAAATTATTTGTCTATTTTCGTTAACTAAAGTTGATGAAATAAAATATTTTATTTATTAAATTCAATATAAATATATATATATAAAATGTCTAAAATATATATTTTAATTGAGTTTAATAACAAAAATATTTAATTTTTTTTGTCGATTTTAGTTAACCTAAAAAGATAAATAATTTAAATTGATAAAATAAAAAATAAAAAAATTATTTTGTTACAAATATTAAATGGTAGAATTTTTATTTTTAATTTATCCAAAATATCACAATGAGATATTTTTTTTGGTTATCTATATAAAGGGAGCTCTATTTTTCAAAGCAGATGAGACATTTGTCCCTTTGTTCAAATTTTGACCATTAAATTGATTTAATCTGAGGGTCAAAAACATCTCCCTCTCATCTCTTTCAACGCACACTCTCAACACACACCCTCTCTCTCTCTCTCTCACAGATACGCCTCTCCTCTCTTTCTGTTTTCAAATTTTGAACACTCTCTCTCTCTCTCTCTCTATATATATACCTCCATTGAAGCCCATTCCCGTGCTTCCCTGTCGAAACCCAACCCAACCCTTGCCGTGCTTTCCTGTCTTCATCTTCTCTCTGCCGTCAACAGGGGTTCGTCACTGCCGGAACCGGACCGAAGTCTGTCCCCAGCCAGAGCATCACCGTCACCGTCCCCGGTTACCCCCCTCTCTCTCTCTCAAGCCAATATGTATGTATTTGTGTGTATAATATATATAATTTGCATTTTGGATGTATATATATGTATACATATATATACATAGTTTGAAATGTTGAACATGGTTAATCTGAAATGTTTGGGTTTGAAATGTTTGATATGGTTAATCTGATAATGTTTGATGTTGAACATAATTTTGATTTATGAAATGGGTTTGAAATGGGTTTGATGATTTATGTTGAACATGTATGTATTTGTGTGTATTATATATATCATATATGTAATGGGTTTGATGATATGTTATCTGATTAATGGGTTTGTAATCTGATCAATGGGTTTGATGATATGTTATCTGATTAATGGGTTTGTGTGTATTATGTTTGATATATGTAATGGGTTTGATGATATGTTATCTGATTAATGGGTTTGTAATCTGATATATGTAATCTGATTAAACAATTTGAATGTAATGGGTTTGATATGTTTGATATGTTTGAAATGTTTGATGTTGAACATGGTTTTGATTAAACCAAACAAGGCCATTATATTTGAAATGGGTTTGATGATTTATGTTGAACATGTATGTATTTGTGTGTATTATATATATCATATATGGAATGGGTTTGAAATGTTTGATATGGTTAATCTGATAATGTTTGATGTTGAACATAATTTTGATTTATGAAATGGGTTTGATGATTTATGTTGAACATGTATGTGTTTGTGTGTATTATATATATCATATATGTAATGGGTTTGAAATGGGTTTGATATATGTAATGGGTTTGATGATATGTAATCTGATTAATGGGTTTGTAATCTGATATATGTAATCTGATTAAACAATTTGAATGTAATGGGTTTGATATGTTTGATATGTTTGAAATGTTTGATGTTGAACATGGTTTTGATTAAACCAAACAAGGCCATTATATTTGAAATGGGTTTGATGATTTATGTTGAACATGTATGTATTTGTGTGTATTATATATATCATATATGGAATGGGTTTGAAATGTTTGATATGGTTAATCTGATAATGTTTGATGTTGAACATAATTTTGATTTATGAAATGGGTTTGATGATTTATGTTGAACATGTATGTATTTGTGTGTATTATATATATCATATATGTAATGGGTTTGATATATGTAATGGGTTTGATGATATGTAATCTGATTAATGGGTTTGTAATCTGATATATGTAATCTGATTAAACAATTTGAATGTAATGGGTTTGATATGTTTGATATGTTTGAAATGTTTGATGTTGAACATGGTTTTGATTAAACCAAACAAGGCCATTATATTTGAAATGGGTTTGATGATTTATGTTGAACATGTATGTATTTGTGTGTATTATATATATCATATATGGAATGGGTTTGAAATGTTTGATATGGTTAATCTGATTAAAAATATAGATGATGTTGATATGGGTTTGATATGTTTGAAATGTTTGATATGGTGGGTTTGATATGTTTGAAATGTTTAATCTGATTAAACAATGTTTGATATATAGTTAATCTGATTAAACAATGTTTGATATATATAGATGTATGTAATGGGTTTGATATGTTTGATATGTTTGAAATGTTTGACGTTGAACAAGGCCATTATATTTGATTCAAACCATCAAAATATACTTATAAGTCTAAGTGAATCTCACAAGGCACAACATGCTCCCCAGGTCCCCTATTTTGAGAGAGTAGATTATAATAGTAGTCATTGGGACAGTAAGGAGGGTGATGGAGATGATGCACGTACTGAACAGAGAAAAGGATTAGATTTTGGCAGAAACCCTGTAATTGAGGGATGGATTTTAGGGTAGGAATGAGACACTGTTTGGCTCACTAATTGAGTGTTTTATTTATTTATTTTGTTTTGTTTTTCTTTTTTGAAAATATGTGTTGAAGTGTTTTTTTTATAAATATCACAATTTTTTTAATTTCTTAATAGTGTAATAGGGAAAAAAAAAATACACAAATGAGACTTGCATCCCTATAACAGAATCACTTATATCTCATCTGTTTGTATTTTTTTTTTCTGTTTCACTGTTAAGTAATTCCCCCATTTTTTAAATATATATACTATATGTAAATTATGATATTTATAAAATTAATCATTATAAATGTCATAATTGAATTCTTTTAATGTTGTAAGTAAAAAAAAAATTGAGTCATAATCAAATATTACATAAGACATACATAATCAAACTAATATTATAATTAATATCACAGTAAATTTAATTTAATTATAACTAATATAATTGGAGTACTCCCATCAAATTAAGGATTGGAGTTTGGAATTTTTCAAAAAGATTTGCTAAAAAAAAATAGTAAGGATTGGAGTACTCCTATCAAATTAAGTTTTTAACCAAGATTTCAATTGAATTTGATGAAAAAAGAGGAGTAAGGATTCGAAATATCATTTAATTGTTGATGGATGGCAGATATTATTCTGAAGGGGAAGAAGACAGTTGCAGATGTTATGCCAATTGCTACAGGTCATGAGCGTGAAGAACTTTAGGCCGAACTCAAGGTATCCTATTGTTTATTCAGTTCAATTCATGTGTCTGATATGTATGTGTAATACCATATACATTTGATAGTTTGAGAGAGAATTGAATCTGAATTTAATCCAATTCTTTCATTTAGGGAAGGAATGTTCTGGAGATGAATTATTCAGTTGGATCTTTTGTCCCCAAGGTTTGAATTATTGGACCTTTGCTGTGTACTGTGATTTAATCCAATTCTTTGATTGTGCTTTCATTTGTATCCATTGAGTTTTGCCTTATTTATATGCATTTTGATCTCAATCTGATATGCATTTATAAAATTAATTTGAAATGTTTGATTTCTCACATGGTTTTATGTATCTGCCACATCTAATTGTGGGAAATTATTTTTATGTTTATAAAATTATTTTTCCAACATCTACATCTAATGTTTATACATAGAAATTATTTATGTATCTGCCACATCTATAGTGGCAGATAAACATCTATTGTGGAAACATCATCCAATGGGTTTGATTCTTTAATGGGAAATGGGTGTTGATTTTCTATGTTTTTGAAAAGCTTTTGATTGATAAAATCATTGGAACGAAGACTTAAGTGGGTCTTTCTGAGTAGAGAATTCTAATTTTACATAACGAAACAGAGGGTGTTTTTTTTTTTAAAAAAAAAATTGGAAATTGGAAGAAGAAAAGAAACATACATTTTTTGTGTTGGATGGGTTTATTTTTTGTGGGTTGAGAAAAGAATGGGTTGGTTTTTTGTATTAATTTTTGACTTTTTAGCTAATGTTTATATATGATTATGGACGTATATATCTATACAACATGGAAGCTCAGATTTTTACTCCTGATGAGACTTTTGTCACTTTGTCAATACATGGACCATTAGATTGAATCCAATCCAATGGCTTACAACGTTTTGAACAATACAGATCCCCTCTCTCTCTTTGTCAATACAGATCCCCTCTCTCTCTCTCTCTCTCACACACACACACACACACACACACACTCTTTCAAATTTTGAAAACACACACTCAGAATCTCTCTCTCTCTCTCTCTCTATATATATATATCACTCTCTTCATCTTCTCTCTTCCTCCATCCCTCTGAACCGCCGCAATAAACCCATCTCAATCCCTTTGAACTGCCCCAAAATTCATGGATTTTCTCTTCAGAAACGCCCACATTTCGATTTTCAACAACCTCCAATGCTTCTTAATGGGTTTGATTTGAAACTCCATTATTGTGAGCTCGAGCTTTTTTGTGACTCGCTCTGTGCCTACCAATTGCTTAGTAAGATCGAAACACTTTGTGACAAGTCTCGCATTTATACTACGCTCGAGAGACCTTATTAGCCTTGCTCTATTTTCGCTTGAGCTCAATCTCATCAGACTCCTCTGTTTCATCATCATCATCTTCATACTTTGGTTTTGGTTCTTGTTCTTCGTCTCTCATCCATTTGTCTCTTGACATCATTATCAAACAATACGCAACGTCTTCTTCTGGAGTATTGTCGAAGATTGAACTCACCGCCTTCGGCGAGCCCAGTTTTCACGATTTAGGCCTTTTCATTGGCGATTTGTTTAAACATCAAACACATACCCTTACAGTAGGTATGGTTTAATGATCAGAAAACTGGTAGTGTAGTATGCTTAATACATATATGGTTGAAGATCATCTACCATGCTTAATACACCATTGAGTGTTATTCTTTGTTACTTTTTAATCTGAATGTTATTCTCTGTTTCTTTTCTTTTTTTTCATTACCAAGATGAGTTCAATTTGGTTGTTGATTTAGATTATGTTCTTTCTTTTTTTTCCTATTAGTTGGTACACCTTTTTTATTTTTATTTTTATTTTTATTTTTATTTTTTTGAAGTACATTAGTTAATGATAGGACTTTTTTTTCCCCTTTGATTTGATGTCCAAGCCTGAATTTAGGACTTAATTATCTATTTTATTTTATTTTTATTTTTATTTTAATACTAATACAATATGTTATTGAAGTGATTAATTGTTGAAGTGATGAACATGAGCATGGAGAGAAGCCTACGGATCACTACCACAGGTGGTGATGGTGTAGTTGGTGGTTTGTTGGTAAAGAAGAAGAGAGAGGGAGGCCAAGAAAGTATGACTCAGATGGTAACTTGAGACTACATCTATATCACCACCACCACTAGGTTCTTCTTTCTCACCTCCTTTTCCTTCTTCTTAAGTTCTTTTCTTCCAAAAGGGGTCATGGCAGACCACTTGGTTCTGGTAACTGCCAGCTGCTTGCTTTTTTAGGTGAGTTCATCAAATCAAGCTTTTAAATCAACCTTTTCCCTTGCTGCAATTCAAGACTTCCTCCATCAAACACATTGAAAACAGCAGGTATGGTTTAACTTGATTTTTATTTTTTTGAAGTACATTAGTTAGTGTGATTTGTAGGTTGTGGATGAACTCTTAACAAGGCGGAAAGAGACCAAATGGTGAGTTTTCTGATAAGTGTATAGGTAGTGTTATTATTATTTTTTTTTTGATAACTCAGTGTGTCCGGGTTAGTCTGCGCGCACCTCGACTAATCCTTGGGGGACCAATCCCACCGTCCACTAGCGGGGGGCCCATTTAAAGTCAGAGCAAATCTCTGTATGGACTGGCCCAACACAATGATTAATAGCACCTAAGAGGTTTTGAACTTAAGACCTAGAGAGGAGCAAACTCCTAAATCCCAAGCCTACACCACAAGGCCAACCCTTGGGGGTTGTATATGTAGTGTTATTGGTTAAATTGGAATGGAAGTGTTTATTCATTCTCTTCATGAGTTTTAGGTTCATTGAAGGAGATTTTGATGCGTATGTGGAAAGAATTCGACAACGTTATGTATGGGGTGGAGAGTTTGAGTTGCTGATGGCATCCCATGTTCTCAAGTGAGTTCTATTCACTGTTTCAGTGAAGCATTTATGTTGTCAGTATGAAGCAATTTATATGGCAAAAACAGTATCATAGTGTTCATCAAAGTGTTTTTGCATATTGCCTCGTATACAATGGTATGTCTATTTATTAGTTTGACAGAAAGGTTTGTTTGCCTCATCAAAGTATTTTTATATTAAATTGATAATCTATGTAATAAGACAGAAGGGTTGGGATTACAATTATATTCTAATCCCAATATTATTTACATCGTGCCTTTAGACACGAACATACGTTAGTATTATTACATTCTAGATGTATCTAGATTAGACGCACCTAAAAAAATAAAAACAAATTTAACTAAAAAAAGAAATAAGTTTATTAAAAATGAAAATATACTGATTGAAACATCTGTATTGTCAATTCTGAAATGAAAAATTTATTACAGTTTTTTTTTTGGTCTTTAGTGAACTTTTTTTTTATAGTTAAATTTGTTTTTATTTTTTTCGTCCAATTGATCGGATATCGATAGCTATTTCATCGGATCAGATTTCTATCCACTGTTAATTTTTTCACCGTCTATTTTTTTTTATATACAAAACTGATTTGATCAAGTAGCTATAGATATCTGATTAACCTAATTTTTTATAGGTATATAGTACTCGACGAGTTCTACACATTTAACGATTTAGATTATCAAAATGGGACTCATGGTAAGCTCCCATGTGCCCAACAACGCCCTCCAATCTAATCACAAATTGAAGGAAAGGCAAACCCATTATGTATGCAGAAATGATACATTCTTCTAATTTGAGAGTTCTAAAAAAACACTAATGATGCGGAAAATTAAAATAAAAAAAAACTAAGGCCAAAATATCACATCACATGAAACTCACACACTAATTAGAGCTATTAGAGCTTTTAATTTAGAGCTCCAAATCTTTTTTCTTATGCATGTCCCAATAATGATACATCCTTCTAAAACTAGAGCTCTAGTGAGATGGAAAATCAAAAAAAAAAAGAAAAAGAAACACAAGACCAAAATATCACATTAGATGAATCCCATATACACATTAAAGCTATTAGAGCTCACAAATTAAAGCTATTAGAGCTCACAAATTAAAACTTCAATCATTTTCCATTTATGTCCTTATCCTTATTAGCTGACTGTATATAAATTCATTCTCTCTCTAAAACTTCTCTGTCGTCTTTGATCCCCACCGTCTTCAATGGCCGCCACAAAACGAAGAGCAACAGCTGTGAAACTTTTCTATGAGAAGCTTCGATCTCCACCATCTTCAATGGCCGCCGCAAAATGAGGAGCAGTAGCTATGAAGCTTTTCTATGAGAAGCTCCGATCTGGTTTTCCACTACCTTGTTCTTCTCCGATGGGTGGGTAGAGTACTTTATAGTTATTATTTTTACTTGCATTCGAGTTTATATGTGTAGGTTTGATGGTGGGCTTTAAATTGACCAAACTCATCTACGGACAACAAGGAATTGAAGAACTATTGAAGAAGAGAATGGAGCAAAATCAAAAGAAAACAGAGGCGGGTAGTGGTGACGAGAAGAATGGAGGAGTGAAGAAGCCAACGGCAACGATGAGTGAGTGGACTGTGTGTGGGGTATTATATGTATATATGTATCTGTATTTAGAGTTTGATTTGACGTTGATTTTATTGCTGATAGGAGTATTTTTTATTTTTTATTTTGTGTGTGGGTTTTATTTTTACAGGTCCTGTGGAAACGATGTCAACTCCAAGGCATTATGAATTCCATGGTAAAGGACACCTCTACTGTTCATTCCGTTCGCAAAGAAATAGTGGAGAATGCTGCGTCTGTCCTATGGAAAACAGCGACGGGGGCGGACGTCAGAAAGTAGAAAGCAAATGTCTCTTCTATCTTGAAGGAGCTTCGCTCCGGTAATGCGAATGTAGGGGCCATAGCTGCCAAGCTTAATGGGGTGATGTTAAACTTGAGACTCTTGTGGGTAATTTTAACATTCCGATCCCCTTCACCTCAACCTCCTTTATTGCTGTTGCAGTACCACCCCCAATCTCATCCACTGCACCACCACCACCACCGCCACCACCTACTAACGGTGATGGAAATGGTGGTGATCAGGTTTTTATGTTATTGCTACTTATGGATATGATGATTTTTTATTTAGAAGATGAATGGATATGGAGATTTTTTTTTTTTTTTGGGCTCAAGAAATGGAGATGTTGAATTTTGCTTTTGGTATTGCCTCTCTAGTTTTTACTCATCTGCATAATAGTCTTTTAATACAAAGCAAATCATCCGAAGAGTATCTGCAGGGAGGATATATATGATCTTAATTAGAAGGAAAATGATTTCATTTAAAATAACTCATTTAGGATAATGTGTAATGTACTGTAAAAACTTGTTTTCGAAACTCTTAATTCTTAGTTGATAGTATTAACCTTGTTTGGTTTGAATCTCTCTTCTTTTTTCTGTTTTTTTAGAAGGGGTTTGAATCTCTTTTTGAAAATTTGTTTCTTATTTTGTATTTTTTTCACTCTATGGATCATTTGTTTTGTTTTTTTTAATAAACAATAATGGATATGGAGGTTTTATTTTTATTTTTTTATCCATTCTTCTTTAAAAAAAAAAAAATTTGATCCGAAGAGTAAAAAAATAAAAATAAAAAATTTCAAAAAGAGTGCTTTAAAAAGTGGCAGAAGGATAGGACTGAGGAAAACCTTAAGAGCTATAGATTGGCTAATAAGGAGGTCAAGAAAGTAGTGAGAGAGACTAAGTTGAAAGTTTATGATGACTTATACACTAGACTAGATAGTAAGGAGGGAGAGAAGAGGGTATACAAACTTGCTAAGATGCGGGAGAGGAAAACAAGAGATTTTAATCAAGTAAAGTGCATCAAGAGTGAGGATTCTAAGGTATTGGTGAAGGATGATGAGATTAAGGAAAGATGGAAGAATTATTTTGAGAAACTATTAAATGAGGAACATGGAGGTACGACAATAAGGGAAGAAATAGCCAATAATATGATAAACCAAGACTATAGGTTCTATCGCAGGATTAGGAACTTTGAAGTGGAGTTTGCACTTAAGAAGATGAAATCTAATAAGGCTTTAGGACCTGATGATATCCCTATTGAAGCTTGGAAGTGTTTGGGCAAAAAGGGAGTTGCTTGGTTGACTAAGTTGTTTAGCAAAATTTTGTTGACTAGGAACATGCCAGATGAGTGGAGGAAGAGTATTTTAGTGCCAATCTATAAGAATAAAGGTGATGTCCAGAATTGTAACAACTATAGAGGAATCAAGCTAATGTGTCATATAATGAAAGTGTGGGAGAGGGTGATGGAACGCCGATTGCGAGATATAACAGAGGTGTCAGAGAATCAATTTGGGTTTATGCCTGGTAGGTCAACAATGGAAGCGATCTATCTTTTGAGGAGAGTAATAGAAAAGTATAAAGAAAAGAAAAGAGACATTCATATGGTGTTTATTGACCTTGAGAAAGCATATGACAGAGTGCCCCGGGATATAATATGGTGGGTGTTAGAGAAGAAAGGGGTGACAAAAGGTTACATTGACGTGATTAGGGACATGTATGAGGGGGTGGTGACCACTATTAGATCGCCAGCTGGAGAGACAAATGAATTTCCTATCACTGTAGGGTTACACCAAGGATCTACCTTAAGTCCTTATCTTATTGCTTTAGTTATGGACGAGTTGACGATAAATATTCAGGATGACGTGCCATGGTGCATGCTTTTTGCAGACGATATTGTGCTAGTGGATGAGACTAGAGAAGGAGTTAACACAAAGCTAGAGATTTGGAGAAAAGCTCTTGAAGCTAAAGGATTCCGGATAAGCAGAACTAAGACAGAGTACATGGAGTGTAAATTTAGTAACAGTAATAATGAAAGTAGAGGAGAAGTGAAGATTGAGAACCAAGAACTGCCTAAGAGTGAACATTTTCGTTATTTAGGGTCGATTATCACAACAACGGGAGAGATTGATGCAGATGTGGCCCATAGGATTAAGGCGGGATGGTGTAAGTGGAGAAGTGCGTCTGGGGTTTTGTGCGATAAACGAATACCCACTAGACTAAAAGGTAAGTTTTATAGAACGGCTATTAGACCGGCTATGTTGTATGGGACAGAGTGTTGGGCAGCCAAGAAACAACATGTAGATAAGATGAGTGTGGCTGAGATGAGGATGCTAAGGTGGATGTGTGGTAAGACTAGACAAGACAGGATTAGGAATGAGTGTATTCGGGAATGGGTAGGAGTAGCACCGATAGAAGATAAGTTGAGAGAGAATCGTTTGAGATGGTTTGGTCATATTCAACGGAGACCAACAGAGACAGTAGTGAAGAGGTGCGATACTGTAACAGTAGATGGTAGTGGTAGGGGACGGGGTAGGCCTAGATTAACGTTGACTAGTGTTATAAATAGAGATATGAATCTACTTAATTTGACTAATGAAATGGCCTTTGATAGGGCCGCGTGGAGAAGAAGGATTCATGTAGCCGACCCCATTTGATGGGACTTAAGGCTTGGTTTGGTTTGGTTTGGTTTGGTTTAGATTCAAACCCTTTCTTTAAAAAAAGCAAAAAAGAAGAGAGATTCAAACCAAACAAGGTTAATACTATCAACTAAGAATCAAGAGTTTCGAAAATGAATTTTTATAGTACACTACACATTATCCTAAATGAGTTATTTTAAATGAAATCATTTTCCTTCTAATTAACATCTTATATATCCTCCCTCCAGATACTCTTCGGGTGATTTGCTTTGTATTAAAAGACTATTATGCAGATAAAAACTAAGGAGGGAACTCCAAACGTAGAATTCAACTTCTCCATTTCTTGAGCCAAGAAAAAAACAAAAAAAATCTCCATATCCATTCGTCTTTTAAAAAAAAAAATTATCATATCCATAAGCAGCAATAACATAAAAACTAAATCACCACCATTTCCATCACTGTTAGTAGGATGTGGTGGTGGTTGTGGTGGTGCAGTCGATGAGGTTGGGGGTGGTACTACAACAACAATAGAGGAGGTTGGGGTGGGGGGATCAGAATGTTAAAATTACCCATAAGAGTCTCAAGTTTTACATCGATCGCATTAAGCTTGGCAGCTATGGCCTTCACATTTGCATTGCCGGAGCGAAGCTCCTTCAAGATAGAAGAGACATCTGCTCTTTGACGTCTGCCCAGCAGCATTCTCCACTGTTTCTTTGCGAATGGAACAGTAGATGTATCCTTTACCACGGAATCCATAATGCCTTGGAGAACTAGAAAGGTTGACATCATTTCCACAGGACCTGTAAAAATAAAACATACACAGAGAGAATAAAAAATACTCCTATAAGCAATAAATCAATGTCAAATCAAACTCTAAATACAGATACATATAATACTCCACACACAGTCCACTCACTCATCGTTGCCGTTGGCTTTTTCACTCTTTCATTCTTCTCATCACCACTACCCGCCTCTGTTTTCTTTTGATTTTCCTCCATTCTCTTCTTCACCAGTGCTTCAATTTCTCGTTGTCCGTAGATGAGTTTGGTCAATTTAAAGCTCACCATCAGACCTACACATATAAACCAGAATGTAAGTAATAATAATTATAAAGTACTCTACACACCCATCGGAGAAGAACAAGGCAGTGGAAAAGCAGATTGGAGCTTCTCATAGAAAAGTTTCATAGCTGCTTCTCGTTTTGCAGCGGCCATTGAAGATGGTGGAGATCGGAGCTTCTCATAGAAAAGTTTTATAGCTGTTGCTTCTCGTTTTGTGGCGGCCATTGAAGACGGTGGGGATCGGAGAACAAAGAAGTTTTAGAGAGAAAAAATGGTCGGTTAGAGAGAGAAAGAATTAATATACAATCGACTGATAAGCATAAGGGCATAAATGGAAAATGATTTGGAATTCTAATTTGTGAGTTCTAATAGTTTTAATGGGTATGTGAAATTTATTTGATATGATATTTTGGTCTTGTAATTTTTTTTTCTTTTTGATTTTTCATCTCACTAGAGTTCAATTAGAATTCTAATTTAGAGGGATGTATCATTGTTGCTATGCCAATGTAAAATAGTATATGATTATTTATTTATTTAAATAAATAATTTATGCTTTTCAAGGAATGAAGTCAAAAGCAGGAGTGACAAATTTGGTCAACACTGTCGTGACATTAACAGGAGAAGTTATTGGGTGCTTTGGGGACATTGTCATGTGACGGTTCAAATTGTAAGTAATTGGTTGAGATAAAGGCATTCATTTCTCTGTAAAATATTTCAGACCCACACAAATTCTCACACAATATAATTTACATTGATATGATAAAATATATATTAATTTTTAATCTATCTATCTATATTATGTGGGTGTTTGGAAAGTGGCTATTTTAGAGGTTTTTTTGGCTTTTTAGCTATTTTAGTTTTTGTGTTTGGAAAGATGAGATGGATTTTTATTTGAGTTGGTGTATTGAAAAATGTGTTGAAATGATGTTTGAAGTTAAAATGACAAATTTATTTCTAATCTCACATTTTTCAAAATTAATCTAAAGGGGCAAAATTGTAATTTACCAACCTGTCATTGTGACAGTGGTAGGCTGTGCCTACATTGTTACAGTGATAGCCCACTGTCGGCCTTTTTTTTTTTTATTTTTAAACCATTGGTTTAGAAGCTTTTAGGTTTTTTTTTTTTTTTTTGAGGCTATTTTAGCCTTAAAGTTAGGTCCCTAAACATCACCTATATATATATATATAAGAGCATATATATAAGCAAATGTAGTGGTCTCTTAAAAATTCCAAACTCTCAATCCTAATATCTCATGAAACTCTTTCTTAAGTGGCACATCCATTCTTCTGTCATTATATTTTTCTATTTTTTCTTATCTTTTTTATATTTTTTATTTCACTTTTTAATTACTTATGGCATGGATATAAGAGATTTTCAAAATATTTAAAGATAAAAGATTTTCAAAATATTTAAAGATAATAGATGAGTTCGATTCTAATTCAAATTTCTTCGTCAGATAGTTTAACTCTAATTCAAATTTCTTCATCAATTTATGTCTTACCGAAGGATATTTCTAAAAAAAAAAAAAATAAATTTATAAATCTCAAAACCTAATTTCCATGACAATATGAAATTAGACAAAAAGATTGCAAAACAGAAATAACGTTGTAAAGAAATTAAACGAGTGATTTAACCAATTATGCAAGATTTTTAGCATCTTATGTGAAAAGAAGCGCATGTTTTAAATCTCATATTGTGTTTTTTTGCTCTCTTTTACTTTTGCAATTTATCTAAGTTTTTCTTTCTATATTTTTATAGTTTATCTTCAAATTTACACTTGATTTTTTTTTTTATAATCTTTATCTTATATTTACATGGTTTATATTTACTCTTGATTTTCAATCAAGTTTATTTTTTTAATCTGATTTTCACATTCTATATTCTTATAGCTTTTTATTCTTTCTCATTTTAATTAAATAGCTTTAGAATACAAAATTTGTTTAAAATTATAGATAGTCGACACAAAATAGAGTTAAAATTTGTATAATAAGATAACATAATTGCTTATTTTTTAACTACACAAAATTTAAATTTTAAAAAATTATAAGTGGCACTTAAATCTTATCTAATTTTTAACATACTACCTCAATTTTTTTTAAAGGTTTTTTTACAAATTTTAAAAAATTATAAGTGGCATTTCACTCTTATTCAATTTTTTAACTATTACGCTCTCTAGTTCTTCTATTATTAGAGTTATATTAGATTTTATTTTTCTTTTTAAGTTTATCTTATCTTATTTTTGAATTTTTAAATTTCAACTTTTTTTTTTCTTTTTTCCCTTTCAATTATTGAATTTCTCTGTACCTCATTTTTCTAGGATTTATCTAATTTTTATTTTTATTTTTATAGTTTATCTTCAAATTTAAACTTAATTAGTTTTTATCTTTATCTTATATTTATAAAATCCACTCTTACCTCTTGATTTTCAGTTGAATTCTTTTTTCTAAAATTATTTAATTAAATATAGTAAGATCACTCAAATATATTACTCCCTCCGTCCCAAAATAATGGTCCCTTTTGGGGAATCCAACTTTTTTTGGTAGTACAATTATTGCATTTGGAAAAAGTTGATTTTCCAAAATTAACCTTTTGATAGTACATTTTTTGGGAATTTCAATGTCATAATTGTACTTTTTATATTATTTATTAATTTAAAAGGAGGGCAAAATAGGAAATTTATATTATTTTTGTACTTGATGTTTGAAGAGGGACTAATATTTTGGGACAATGAAAAATGGAATAAGGGACTAATATTTTGGGACGGAGGGAGTATTTCAATACCCATCTAAACTAATAATATAATATTTAATTGTTATTTTTTAGCATGTTCAACATTATTTACCATTTTTTATTACTTATGCACGGGTTATTGCTAGTTTATTACTATTTAATTGTGTAAGGTTAACTTCTTTTTAATATGATTAAATTAAAAATTTTAATTATAAATATATTTCACCACTGTATTGAACTTTGACAGATTTGGTATTAGGGTCCTGTTGTAGTGTGCAACCCTTAAAGGGTTGCACACCATATGCAACTTCATTATTGACCATTCGATTACATTAGTTGATCTTGACAGTTGAATTATTTAATTTTGAAAAATTTGACACCGGAGCAACCGGTTGACAAATCTATATTCTCTCTTCTTGCATAGTATTCTCTCTACTTTCACTTTCGTCTCTCTGTCGCCCCCCCTCTCTCTCTGTGTGTTGCCCCTTCCTTTCATCTCTTCCTCTCGCTCCTCTAGCTCTCTTTTCTCTCTATTGCGCTCATTCCTCTTTCTCTGGCTCGATTGAATGCAAGCCGAAGTGGTTCTGTTTAAAACCCTAATCTAACCCAGTGAGCCTCTGTTTGGTTTCTAAGAAAATAAAGAATTTTTTTTGGAAGAGCAATCAACAAGGTATGCCTCCCTCTGATTATTTCTGAAACCCTCCCTCTTCTAAAACTCTGTTCTTTCCCATTTTTTACTCTGTTTTCTCTCTCTGAATTTGTATTCCAATCTCTCCTGTTTCACAATCATTCGAAATTTGTACGAATGAGTGTCTATGTCTGTGTAACTTGATTTTGATTTTCATTCAGTTGGTAAATAGGAGAAATTATTCAATGCTCGTGGAGCAATGGTAAATAGGCAATTCAAGTTGTTCTGAATCAAGTTCCTTCAAGTTGTTCTCAATCGACAGTCGACGATCTTCTGGAGGTGCGAATTGCAAATCTCTCTCTCTCTCTCTCTTTCTCTCTCTCTCATAACAAACAGAGCTTTGTTCCCAATCTCTGTTATTGTACATTTTCGATGTCATCGAAGATGCTTTTAAGATCACACTGATTATCTGTGCGTGAGATGAGTTCTCGTTGATTCATTCAAATTTGTTCGATTTTTATCATTTTGATTGCTGTTAAGAGTTTAATTTTAATTTATATTTTGGTCGATTGATGCTTATTTTATATTAATCTATAAATCTGGAGTGTTCTTGTTCTGTTTCTTTAGGTTTTGTAAGTTGATTTTGTGTGTTTGTTTTTTCAAGTGTATGGTATAGAACACAAAAGTTTCTAGGGATTTGATTTTGGTTTTTTTAATTTTGTGTAATTTTGAGTTTTGAAAGCTGTTAATTGATGAAGTTAGGGTTTATGAGGTTAATTTGATGAAGCTAGGATTGGGTGGATGTTAATAGGGAAGGTGCATTGATACTTACACAACTATGGCTTTAGTTTTCGAGTTTGAATAAGACTTTTTGACTGGAAAAATAAAGCCCTAAGCAAGTGCATGTGGGTTTTCACACTTTGTTGGGTTGCTTTGACTTCATCCACTAGCATTTTATAATCTCCACCTCTACTTTTATTTTTGGGAAGCCATTCCAAAATGAAAGATAAAATTGAATTCATAAATTAAACTGTATCTAGGACAACTTGATAGTTTCTGACATTGATTGTGCCGTATGATGAGGTTGAGGCTGTTCACTTCGTAAGATGACACTGCCTTAATGAAATTCAATTTTTTTAAAATTTTTTTGATAAGTACATCTATTAGGATAGATAAACAAGTGCTATAGTGGCTATGTTTCCTTGGTGGAGGCCTGACCTGCATGCTCTTTGCTTTCCAAACTAAACCTTGGGGAATTGAGCTGGATAGCAGCTTGAGTTTAGTGTTGCATGATATACTGTCCTCTGTCTCTATTCTCTTCTTGCTTCATTTTTTTCTTTTTTCTTTTTCTTTTTTTTTTTATAAAATGTTTTGATCGTATTTTCTTTTACTTTGTCATGTTTTTGTTAGGTAAGGAAGAGAGACTCAAACTTTTAGTCTGTTTATTAAGGTAATGCAACCTGCGTAGCTGCGGTATCATTTTTCACTTATTATTAGATTTTTTTTAGTGTTTTTCTTTTTTGCGTTGGCAACTTAGTCCAAGTGTTTGTTAACTAGATTATTATTCAACAAATCCATTCATATGTGTATGTGGTGCAATTGATGAATGTATTGTACAAGCTAGATGGTGTAGGATATTTTGAATTCCCACATTAAGTATATATGTCAATTGATGAATGTACTATAACTTTTAAGATTTTTGTTTGTTTTTTCCCTAATCAAAGATAGTAGAAGTTTATTCTTCTTGTCTTTCTTCACAAGGAATTCTGATCGAAGCCTGATGGATTAGTTACATGTGGTATAATCTATTTCTAACCATTTGCAATTTATCTCTATGCCTCAGTTACATGGATGTAGTTAGTTATTTTTAACCATGTGAGGAACTATGCTTTTAATCTTTGGAAGAACAAGGGATTGAGGGAGGTACTGTCTACTACCACCAGTTTTATATTTTTCTTATTTGATTGTGTGGAAAGTAGTACTAATGTTGTTGAGGATGGACCTTGGTTTTTTGGGGGGCACTTTCTTGTACTGAAAAAGTGGCACAATATGATGAAATTATCTAAGGAGAGGCTTGATAGAATTTTGATTTGGATTGAGTTGTTTAACATTCCTTTAGAATTTTGGGATGATGATGGGCTTAGTAGGATTTCTAGTGCTAGAATTTCATTTGCTAAAATATGTGTCGAAATAGGATTGGATTCTCTTCCTACTGATTTTCTAATCAAATGTGAAGATCAGAGTGTTGAGATTGGGGTTGAATACCTGTGGACTCCATCCAAGTGCTCAAAATGTATAGTCTTTGGGCATATGGAAGATAAATACATCAAAACTCGAGTGGAGAATTTGTCCAAAGAAAGTATTTCACATAAGGTGTAAACTTTTGGTGAGTAAAAAAATTTAGTCGTTTTATGTTCAATTTTTGCCGATGGCAAAAAAAACTAGTAGCGAAATTATGCTTTTGACTACAAAAGATTAGTCATTATTGATTAATATTTGTTGACAAATAATAATTTAGTTGCTAAAGGGTGAGAAATTTTATTACCACGTGCCCCTCTTCTCAGTTTCACACAAACACTTTCTTCTCTGCTCTCTCTTACACACATAGAATAGTCACCACCAAACCTCACCTCAAGCCGCTGTGCTCGATTATCTGCTTTTACAAAGTAGAAGTCATATAGCGCAATGTCCTCAACTTGCTATCTCAAAAACTCTTTCTTCCATGTAGCCAGAATGCCTCTTGGCAACACCACCAGTGGTCTAGCATGGGGATACTTGGCCAGAAAACTCTGCATAAAACTAATTGTCATGAAAGCTTTTCCAGAGCCTGCAGCGTGGGCCATGATGTAGCCACCTGGATTCTCTGCAACCAAGTTACTCAGTAGAAAATTGAAGCCCTCAACTTGATGAGGTTTCATCTGCTTTTTGTGCCTGGGATGAGTAGCAATTTCAGTGACATCAAAATCCTGTCCACATAATTTAACCCCATCATGAAATATTTCAGTTGCTTCCTTGTCCTTATAGTCCAGCCTCCATAAAAGTATGTACGTGTAGACCTTGTGCCCTAAATCAAAAAGAAAATGAAGCAAATTAGTCAAAGAAAATCCAATAGAGAGAAAATCAGTAGCTTCATACCTACAAAAAAAAAAAGTTACAAAGAAAATTAAGAAACTGGTAAATTAGCAACATTGTAAAGCTACTGAACATATAAAGAAAATCGGTAGCTCCATACCTGCTTTACTTATTCTGTCCTATGCACTACAAGTTTCTCTTTCAGTTGTATGATTTATTTTCTTGGAGCTGTTTGCTTAATCAAGAGTTCTTGTTTGCATGGTAGGATTTACAGCTACGCTAGGGCTTATGTTGTATTTGTTGTCACTGTATAGGTCCAAACTTACTCAGAATGGGTAATAGATGGAGAGTATGATTGGCCTCCTAAATGCTGCCTATGTGATCCTGCGATTGAAGAGGGGACCAATCCTCAAACTATTTGATTGGGTTGCTTGCGTATGTGATCCTGCACATTGTTAAACCTCATGCATGCAATTTTTATCTTGAATGAGAGCTGAATGAATTATACCAAATTACTTACATTTTTTTGGGTTCATATTAGATATTATAAATACAAGCTGCTTGGGTTCACATATTAAGGTTTTTCCTCCACACACTACTCCAGCTGGATATACTTGTCCTGCCTGTCCCAACCCGGCATGACTTTTTCTTTTTATTTTTATGGAAGCTGACCAAAGTTTTATTTATTTCCATTGATTTCTTTTGTTTTTTAATGAACTTATCATGGTTGCATTCCTTTATTACTCTCTTGTCATGTACCTTCAAACAGTTAGGTTCATTACTACTTTTTGTTGAAATTTCCTAAGACAAGTATGCATGTATCGTATTTGTGTTTTGTTTTTATTGTATCAGAAGCTTCAGATAAGAAGGGATTCATGCTAGTAGTGAACCAGTGATACTTGTTGATTTACGTGTAAGAAAGTATAATCACTGTGAATCTTGAAAAATTGACAATCATATCTGAAAGTAATCACGAGGGAGTATACAATTGTAGATTAACTATGCTCCAGAATCTAAAAAGCCTTGTCTGAGGCAACCCAAGGTATCAGCCCCAAGCCTCATTTTGAGGCTGAATTTAAACCACTCACTGCAATAAATAGTAGCAGATAATCAGATCAATTGTGATGGCTCCATTGCTGTCAATTATTTTTTCATTTACTACGAAGTTTTGAGTTTTTTTGATATATATGACTCAAAATACTTCTTTTTGATGTCTATTTTTTCCCTTTTATTGCTTTAGATTCATACAATTGATGAAAATCACTTTTCATCGTAGATTTCCTTCTTAAATTTATCATATAGCTTTAATTGAGTTGTGAATATTTTTTTAAGCTTATTACAAAATTTCAGAAAAGTAAAAGATGAGGAATGCCAATTTTCTGTTGACCAAAGTTGATCTGTTGAATAGAAGATGATGCCTTTATTTATGTTTTGGGCAAAAACTTTAAAGCCAGCTCCACCATCCCCTAGTTTTGTATAACAGTCTATATTAGAGAATGTGTACAACACTCAACAAATGGTTGTTACACTTATTTGACATATTTCACTCTGATTAATATCTCAAATATGTAGTAGATATCTGAATGAGACAGTTTTGTGTGTCTTTGATGGTTATTTCTTGAGCTCAACAGGTGCAAGAGAAGAAAGTGAAGAAAATTTCTGACATGAACATTGACTGGTGTGTATGTGACATGGTTATGACATGGTTATGCCTCTTACAAGGGCTTTGAATCTGGGGGTAAATGTTAAAATGATCACTGGTGTGTATATTCTTTTTCTTTTTCATTCTTTTTAATAAATATTTCTTTCTGTTTTGCTGTTGAATACTCCCGGTCAGTGCTTTTAATCGGATCTGTTTAATCATTACCAAAAAAAAAAAATTATGAGATGAAAAGATAGATATTACTCCTACCAGATATTTGTGGCTGCAGAGTTCAAGTTATTGTTAGTGTGGGCGCTTATTATTTTAGTTCATGGCATTATGCCATGAAAAAAGTCTTGTTGCATCTTTTTTCTTTTTTTTCCAGAATTCTGTTTCTTAAAAATTTCATCTCTTTCTCACTATCTCCAATTATGGGAAATTGGCCTTTTTCATTTATTTTGTTTTTCCCCATTGGCATTGCCCTTTTCAATCTCCACTAGGTGATCAACTGGCAATAGCAAAGGAAACAGGACGGCGATTGGGAATGGGAACCAATATGTATCCTTCATCTGCCTTGTTAGGACAGCACAAGGATGAGTCAATTGCAGCTTTGCCAGTTGACGAGCTGATTGAAAAAGCTGATGGTTTTGCTGGTGTTTTCCCTGGTAATGTTTATTTAATTTTTTTATCTTTCATTCCTCCTGTAAGTCGAAGATATTTTTTCTACTTTTTGGTTAACTATATCTAAACCTAGACCCTAGGCATAGCTTCCAAGTGAGAAAGGTTTGATACCTTACACTCCTTTAAGGAGGAAGCTAGACCACTTGGCCTAAAGACCAATCTGTTGGTATTTTTTTTTTATGTAATACGTTTCAATTGTTGCATACACAACAGAATACTGAATTACCAGCACTGAATGTTCACCGAGATCTTCTTCTGTGATTCTTGTTTGATTGGCCATGTTTTATTTGTTGGTACAGAGCACAAATATGAGATTGTAAAACGTCTGCAAGCTAGAAAACATATATGCGGAATGACCGGTGATGGAGTTAATGATGCTCCTGCCCTTAAAAAGGCTGACATTGGCATAGTTGTTACTGATGCAACTGATGCTGCTCGCAGTGCTTCTGAAATAGTCCTGACTGAACCTGGACTTAGTATTATCATCAGCGCCGTACTAACTAGTCGAGCTATCTTCTAGAGGATGAAAAATTACACGGTAAGTAGAGCTGGCTCTAGGCCTAGACAAGGAGGCAGCCATTTGAGAGTCCTGTACATTTTCAAATGGTGAAATGGTACAGCTTTTGTTATCTAGGAGATGTGTGTCTTATTTGTTAACTTTATTTTCTTTTGAAAAAAAAAGGAAAAGAAGGGAAATGTTATTCCTACTCCACTTCTTTATAAACGCACTCTAAAATTTGTCTTTAGTGTGCATTGAGCCATAGGTATCAAACATATCTTTGTTAGCCAACTGTGCTAGGACTATTCAAGTTACTAATTTTATTTATATCTTGGGTGTTATTGGTACAAATATATGCTGTTTCTATTACAATCCGTATTGTGGTAAGTATTTTAATTTGGGATGACCATTGAAAAACCTCTTTTAAATTTTAATTTTCACTTTTAATATTATTATTATGAAGTATTTGATGGATCCTCTTGTTCATGGCTTGTAGTTTTCCTTTTACTTACTTCCCTTTTATCTCTGCTTTGACAGCTTGGTTTTATGTTACTCGCCCTCATATGGAAGTTCGATTTCCCACCCTTTATGGTGCTGATCATTGCCATCCTTAATGATGGTTGTATTTTGTTACACTAAATACTCATTCCCTTTTCCAGTTACCACATGCATGCATATTTCTTCTCATTTTCTTCATTATCTTGAAATACTGCTTTTGTGTGTGGTTCTCAATACTTAACTCCCTTTATGGCATGCCAGGTACCATTATGGCAATATCAAAAGATAGGGTGAAACCGTCTCCTCAGCCAGACAGCTGGAAGCTGTCAGAGATTTTTGCTACTGGAATCATTCTTGGCAGTTACTTGGCCATGATGACTGTCATTTTCTTTTGGGCGGCATACGATACAGACATTTTTCCTGTAAGATAAACTTATAACTAGATTAGATATCAAATGAATTTCACATTTTTTCTTCCTTCTAATTCATAATAAGTAAGCCCATTTCTAGTTCCTTTGTTTTTTGTCATCATCATACAATTGGTTTTGTGATCTGCCATTATGGGATCATCTGCATTGGTTTGCCCTGAGGTGTTTTCTCCACAATTCACTATTAAGTGTGCTGTTTCTTTATGTTAGAAGCCCATATCATGTTTACCTAGGCAGATGATGTTGATTGATGTAATCCTTTCCTGGTTGGAGAAAAAACTCCCTAGGAATTTATCTAGTTTAGTTGATTTATGGTGATTTTACCTTTCTAGTTGATTGATAAAGAAGTTGGTTGAACTCTTTAATTTGCGCGGTAAGACAGTATCTTCAAAGACCAGGGGAATACCATCTATGTTCTCAAAGACAACAATAGTCAAGCAAGCTGCTTTATAAAGATAACACAGGTTGAGTTGTGATGGTTGTACTAGATGATGTGTGATGTCTCACAGGGAGCTGTAGATGGGTCAGTGTTCCGGACATTCTGGTGGCCTGTAATGGACAGCAGATGCATCATTTGCCGAAGCCTTGTCAGTAATGTTAGGGAAATATTTCGAAGTGGCCATTTATTGAGAAAGGGAGGTAGAGTTTGCTTAAGAATCCAGAGATGTAGGTGGAGGTGGTTGGCTTGTGGTGGGGGAAATGCTCAAGGAGTTCAGTGGGGAGGTTAGAAGCTGAAGGATGGGCTGCCAAAAATCTTTTTGGGAGGGTGAAGAAAGGGCAGCAGAGGACAGAATATGAGTGAAGGTGGATTAGGGATCTTGTAGGTGTACAATGTCTTTCATATGGAATGGTCAAGTGGGTAGGTTTGGCAGAATGGGTTTGTCGTTGCTGAAGAAGGTAGAGCTTTAAAAATGGGTAAACAATGTATGGAGGGTACCATAAGGAGCTAGGGCAACGATGCTCAGTGCTGCATGCTTTTTTTTTGAGTTACCATCACTGTTAGCTAAGAAGCATGAGCATGAACATGGACATGGGCCATATTATAATATTTAATGAGTTTTTTGGTTTGGGTTGACACTGCCCCTACCAGCCCCTTTGTCGGTCCATCTCTGCCCACCACCAAGGTGAGAGGTCTTTTGTTCTCTATGATGCTTGCTTGGTACTATTTGGCCTCCAATTTCCCTAGCCATAGAAGGCAAGTTTCCATGCCTCATAGTTTCATGCAGACTTGACACATAGAACGATTGAACAAAACTATTCTCCAAGGTAAATTGAGCTTGTCATGCTGAGGATGATAGGAGTACTTGCCAAGTGCTAGTAATAAATCAATGGCGTTGGTGGCTGGGGAGAGAAGTGCCATCTGTCTATGATGTGCATGAGATACTGCAGGATTGGTAGGAAACCGTTGTCGGAGTTGTAGTATGCTTGTGGGGAACTGTCTGGGTAGTATTTTTTTTGATCGGCAAAAAGAAGACTTTATTGATGGAATATGGAAAATTACATCAATAAAGAGGAGCTTGGAGCTAAATCAAGCTCCAACCTCCTAGTTGGTGAGAAACCAACGAGCAAACAAAACAGAGAGAAAAGAAAACCAGGAAAAGCAGATATGTTAGGCAAGAGAGCACGAAAACCAGAACAAACAACACAGCACACCTTTAGGCACCCATCAGATCAGACCCTGCACCAACCCTTCGAAACACCAAAGCAGAACAGCAGCCCTTGAAGCACCAAAACAGAACAGATAGAGCAGAATTTGCCTTGAGCTACATTGCCACACCTTGCCTTGAACAGCAGCAGCCCTTCAGCACCAATCAGATCACACTCCTTCAGGCACCAAACAGAACAACCTGATCACCAAGTTGAGCTGCAAGAACAAGGGCTGGCCCCCACAATTGACCTTCTTGTGCACATTGTAAAGCCTCTCTTATTCTACCAGAAACCAGAAGCTTCTGGACCTCAAAGGAAGTCGTAGTAGCCTGAATCTCTCCTTCAGGTGGCAAGTTCTGCAAGCAGCAACTAAAAGCACCATATTCACTAACATTCCTCTTCTCTTGGCAGATGCAAAGAGCTTAGCTACAGCAGATTCTAGACAATCACTTTCCAGATATGTCAGGCACTATAGCACCAAAACCAGAACAAACAACACAGCACTCCTTTAGGCACCAATGAGATCAGACCTTGCACCAACCCTTCGAAACACCAAAGCAGAACAGCAGCCCTTGAAGCACCAAAACAGAACAGATAGAGCAGATTTGCCTTGAGCTACATTGCCACACCTTGCCTTGAACAGCAGCAGCCCTTCATCCAAACCACACACCAAGATTTTAAACCCACACAACTGTCTGGGTAGTATGATACCAGTATGGTACTGCCCTTATAATACATGCTTTTTGCTTGGTACTTTATAAACCCTATTTACTTGGTACTTATTCTGGATCTTATTATATACTTGTTTGGCCATGTGAGATGCAGGGTCTTGGAGGTTCATAGATTTCACAAATAGCTCCTCTAGGTTTCCAGATTTCAGGAAATCCAATGGAAATTCCATCTCTGAGTTAGTTACTACACCAACAAAAATTAATGGTGTACATCATCTCCAGGTGAGTCATTCCACTGGTTGTTTATGGTCATGTAAGCCTTTTTTTTTAATTATTATTTTTATAATAATATTTGTCACATGAATAATATTTTAAGTGAAGAAAATATCTTAATATTACCACAACTAGAAAAAGGAGCTTTAGACATGGAATTTTTTGCAACAGTTTAAAAATTGTTGTAAAAACCAAGTATAACTTTTTGCGACGCCTTGATTTTCGTTGCAAAAGCTACACATTTCAGATGGATAAAATAATTCATCGCTAATAGTATTTGTTGGGACAGAAAATGACTGTTGCTGATAAATGAGCAAAAAGGCGTTATCATTAGCAACAGAAACAAATTATCCGTCGCAAAAGGATCCATCAGTTGTAACAAATACTAAACCGTGGCCAAAAATTGCCTTAAACTTAACTGAAAAATTGCATTTCAGGAGGGGAAAACTTGGCAGAAACTTGTTTGGACATGCAACATATGATTACGGCTATAATTATACAATTTTGAAAAGATAATATACATTCGAGTTTTATATAATTTTCTTTTATAATTTGAAATGAAAATGTTATTCAATCAATACTAATGGTTAATTTTATTTTTACAGATGGTTTTTGGCGTGGAAAAGTGGATATTCTTTATTTTTGTACGGAGGACGTTTTTTTTATAATCCGTTATTATGTTGTCCTTCGTTTTTTTTTTTTGGATTACTATTGTTCATATAGATAACTATTGGCATGGTACAAATTGTTTTTGGCATAGAACATATTACTTTTGGCATGGTATAGATTATCATTTGACATGGTATTGTGGATTTTTTTTTTTTTTGTACGGTAGACATGATTTTTGTATAATCCTCTGTTTTGTATAAAATTATTATTTTAGGTTGGATTATGCTTGATTCGTATGGAATTTCTATTATATTTCGCATTTGATGCTAAAAGTTAAATTTTCTTGGATTGTTATTATTTTCTTTATATACAAGGTACAGGTTGCACAGAATAAATACAGGTTGTGGCGAAATAAATATATATATATATATATATGTGCGTGTGTATAAAGATAAAATTAAAAATAAAAAAAGTAAAGAAAGTTTTTGACAAATAAACATTTAGTAGCTAAAAAGAAGTGAAGTTGTTGGCGACTAACCAATTCGTAACCAAAAGAAAGAAAATATTTTTGGTATCTAAATAATTTGT
This sequence comes from Camellia lanceoleosa, assembly GCA_025200525.1. Lineage (NCBI taxonomy): Eukaryota > Viridiplantae > Streptophyta > Magnoliopsida > Ericales > Theaceae > Camellia > Camellia lanceoleosa. Next base: position 6,442,238 of record CM045758.1, on the reverse strand, counting down.
AGTAAAAAAAAAAAAAAGATGAAAAATAAATTTTTTTGGGTGACTAAATATTTAGTAGCCCAAAAAATTTGAAGTTTTTGCCTACTAAAAATTTAGTCGTCAAATAAATTGTCGATATTTTTTATGACTAAACATTCTAAGTCACCAAAAAAGCTACAACTTTGTTACCTACAAAAAGCTTGATTGCTAGCTAAAGGAGTCAATTAGATGTTTGGCTACAAAATTAATTTGTCGCTGATAATGGAAAAAAGAATTGGCGACTATATTTTAATCACTAAATAAAACATAGTAGTCATAAAATTTATCTACGACTAAAAATTTAGTCGACAAATGGTATTCTCTGGCTACTAAAATAATTTTAGCCACCAATACTTTTCCTGACAATTAGTCAATGACCAATTGGATGATAATTTAATTGGGAATTACATTCGTCGACTAAAAATGATTTTTAACAATTAAAAATTTAGTTTTCAAATGTGCAATTTCTTATAGTGTGTAACTAGTTTGAAGATAATTCATAGTGTCAAGAAAATTCTTGAAAAATCTAAAAACTTTTTAGATGTTGATTTGTGATTATGTATCAATTTTAAGCAGAATAAAACAATCCCAATCAAACAATCAAGAAAACAAGACATAAATATTTTACGTGGAAAAACCACAATTGGACACCTTCCAATTGTGATAAAAAAACCACGGGCAACAGCCACAAGAACAATCCACTAAGAAGATATAAAGGAATTACACAGGTATACTTTCAATTATCTAGCGAATTCACAACGCCTAATTGAACCAACCTCTATGTGCCTCTTCCAACCCCATCTTCAGCACGGAATTGTCTTTTTGATTGTCACGCCCTAAAAAATAAGCCCATTAAATATAAAACATGACATGCCTTATTAACAGAAAACATTATATTATTTCAATCATCAGAGTATTACGAAATAAAACATCAAAATAAATGCCCTACGGGCTTACATCTTGCCAAGCCAACACTTGGACACAATTCCATGAGTTCTAACTCAAAACAAATAAAGCCCTAGGCTTGAATGTTTACATAATTCAAATAAACAACTAAACCAAATACAACAAGTCTTCAAGTCCAAATCCTCACAAGCTAAGTCTTTGGAGGTAGTGAACCACCTGAACCTGAAAATGAAGTTCTATATAGGGTGAGCCACAAATTTAGTAGAGAAATACTAAACCAAGCATAAGAATTAACTAAAGCAGTAGCATCTGATACATGGTTAACACAAAATAATCTATTCACAATTTCATGACACAAATGTCTACATTGCCTATGACACTTCGTCTATGGCATAATTCACCTTCCAATTATGGCTCAGAACCTGGCCCAAATAACTCAACGGGGATTTCATCTCTTATTAACAATCTTTCCAATTCAACAGGGATAACAAATCAAGTTAAACCTCTCATATAACATAACAAATACACAAGTTGGTATTGTATCAATCACAATCAAATTCACTTCCATACTTCCCAACTAATACACATTTTGGTGATGTATCATATCAACTAGATAAGCATATGAGCTGTATCTCTGCTATAGGCGTGCATATAAGCAGCAACCCTGGGTTCATCCCCTATCTTCCCATAATCATTAACCGGTTTAGAGGTACATCCCCCATCTTCCCCTAAACCGTGGAGTACATCCCCTATCTCCTCCCATACACAAGTAATGCACATAAACATAAAGTCATATACACAATAAATCAATACATAAATTCAATGTAATATTCCAACCTTTATACTCAACAACTTAACCAAAAGATTAGTTTCAATTTGCCTAATCCACATGCAATGTCTACAACAATCATGACTATCCTCCACCGATAGCCCAAAACAATTATTTCTAAACAAGAAATTACTATAGCAACACATGTAATTTCAACATCCTCAAGGTAAGTATTTAAACTAACCAAATACAACATTAAATCACTAAATTCCCCAATCTCATGAATCTACCCAATACCACAATCTTCCCTTACATTGGTTATATAAATTAATCTATGACAAACCCTAGGGTTTCTCCCAAATTAACCAAACTACCCCCACATACCAAAATACCAATACTTAGGATTAAAACGTATAAATGGAGTAGGAAATCCCTACCTCGAAGGAAGAACCCAAAGGAGAAGATGAAGAAGATGCTCGAAACTCCAAAATGCTCCAAATCAATAACTGCTCAGATTAAATGAAAGCCCTCACTCTCCTCTATCTTATTTGTAAAAGAACTAGGGTAGAAACACACCCTAACTAGATCAAACCTAGGAGAAAAGGTGTTTAGAGAAGAAGAAAAGTCGGACTTTAGGGTTTGGGATCAAAAAGAATGAGAAACTGCCCTAAAAATCCCGCTGCTGCCTTTTAAATATCGATAGTCCGCCGAAGGCGTACAACACACCGCCGAAAGAAGAACAAAACAATGTCCGCCGAGAAATATGCCCGCCGAAAGAGAATTTCACCGCAGGTTTTGCAGAACCAAAAATGCCGAAGGGTGTAAACTCCGCTCGAGCGCAGAAATGTCCGCTCGAGCGGAAAGGCTAAAAAAACTGAGCGACAAACATCTTGACTCAGATTCAACCCACCTGTTCGAAACACGCCAAACACATCCTAAAACTCAATCAAATAGAATTAAAGGATGACAACAACAATCTGATAACAACGGAATCTACGGAACATAAGTCCGGATACACTAATCAAATGGGAAAAGACCGGGGTCGCTATATTGATGAGCTACTCCGAATTCCACCAAAGCTTCAGGCTCGAATTCTTCAGAATTCACAACTGAAGAACAACTCTCTCTTTTGTGTATAACAACAAACCTTTGATGTACTCTCTTTAAACCATGAGTTGAATACTCAATAAAACATCAAAGAAAAAATAACAAAATATCCCCAGATATAAACCTTTAAGAACCAAAAAGAAGATCTGGAGGACTTCAATGAATTTTCTTAGCTTTGGGAGAAAACCAAGTATTTATAGAGAACCAAAAGTAATCCTAGATTGGGAAGAAAACAAACTCCTTGAGAAATCCGGATTCTGAGGCTCGCTCGAGCGAAGCTTTCCTGGCTCGAGCGAGGAGAGTAATTTTCATGATTTCTACTAGTGCCTTGGCTCGAGCGAGGAATACACTTCTTCAGGTTTTTGTATGGACGCAATCCTTGGCTCGAGCGAGAACTCCTTGGATCGAGCGAGCAAACCTTCGCTCGAGCGAGCTCTTCTTGGCTCGAGCGACCAATGGCAGACATGCAATTTTGAATGCAATTTTGCATTTTGCTTCGGCCGCGAGCTAATAATCAGCGAAGTGGCAATCTTGAAAGTATTAACATCACAAACTTCTCTGCATGGCTCGATTCGGGTTTGATTTGCATCTAATAAACTCATAGCCTCACTGAAATAAAAATGCAAATAAAATTACAACTCAAAGGAGTTTTGTCAAACGGGGTTGCCAACAATAAAAACCTAACAATTCTAAATGATAATTTTTATATTTTTTTGCAAAGTATATATTATTTAAAATTTATTATCATAATTTTGCGGTGTTGGCGTAAGAGGCGGTACCCTTTGTCCAATCCATTTGAATCCAATTATAATTGAGTTTGTAGGATAAAAGTTATTTAAATTATGATGAATTTCTCACATAAAATTACATAATTATTTAATGCTAATTGAATTTGTAAATATTTATACACAAGCATCAACATACATCATTATAACCTCACAATTGCTACAATCATCACTAATGTTGTTGCAACCATCATCACCGTCACTGTCACTGTTAGCACTACCACTGCCACCATTATGAAGCCACCATTGTTATTTTTATTTATTTATTTATTTTGATTCATAAGAAAAGGAGATAACAGACAAAACAGAGAAATAGGCAAAGCTGCCTTACATAGTAGAAGGAGAAGAAGAAGCCCCAATGATGTTTGCAACAAGCATATTTGCAATCTCAGTGGGGGGATCATTAAGAAACACAAAAGGGACTTGGTGATTTACACCCATATTTGCCAAACCATCCGCACTCTTGTTTCCCTCTCTACGTATATGAGCTATTGTGTAGTTGCATCTTTGCATTAGAAACTTAGCATCTTCAAGCAGAGCCCTATACTAAAAGTGCTGAGATGGTGAATCCTTGATGAGTTTAACAACTTGTTCTGAGTCTGTCTCAATGCATATGTCCTTCATTTCCTTCTCAAGCATTGTGGTGAGGCCTCGGTAAATTGCCCAGAGCTCAGCCTACATGCTAGTTGCTTTCTCCAATTTTCCATGATATCCATGAAGCCAAGCTCCTCTTTCATCCCTGAAAAGGCCTCCATATCCAGCTGGCCTCGGATTGCCTTTTGAACAACCGTCAGTGTTGAGTTTAATTTCCTCTGCAAAAGGCAAAACCCAATTAGTTCTGTGATTTTAGAGGTTGGCCTGTAAAGTGATCAGTTTGGAATGCCTCATATGTCTCTGTGGCTTGGTGTTGAATGGATCTAATAATTTCGTGGACATTTCCATCCTCTTGTCTGAAGACCACATTGTTTCTATCTTTCCAGATTGCCCAAATAGTGTACAAGAACACAATGCTCCAAGGTATGTGGTAGGTCTTCATTTCCTGATTCTTCAAATTTAGTTGTAGCCATTAAGCCACTATTGTTATTACCACCACCTTTATAATCCTTGTCATCGTTATCATAAAACATACCATCATTTCAAGTAGTGAAATTTCATTATCTTTAAATAGTAAAATTTAACCTTATTATTTAGGTGAAATTATTGAAAAAGTGAAATTTCTACTAAACAAATAAAAATTACAAAATTAAAGGTAAAGATGAACTAGCGAGTAAATGGAAAACTTATGAGTTAAAGAGAGATGTCATCAATGGATTCGTTGGAAAACAAGTGATTGTCACTATCATTTAAGTTAGCTAATGATAATTTAATTTTCTTAATTAATTTGTTGTCTAATTAATCCTATAATGTGTGTAATTACCAAAATTTTACTTTAATTTGAAATTCCCTCTCAAAATTTAGGACCCTCCAAGTTTTGCCCCTAAGCCCTCATACGTTTCGAAGAGTATTTTGTGTCGGTACTTCATATTTATGTTTGTTTGATCAATTGCAGATATATGTTCGTTTGTTCGCCTTGCTCACTTTCTTCCTCCATTCTTTAAGGTTTTTACCAAGCTCCCTTTGGACTTATCGATCCAATACAAGAAAATGCATTTTTAGCAACCACTTTGTCTCTCTCGCTTATCACTCTGTCTCTGTTTATCTTCTTTATCTATCTCTCACTCATCTCTCTCTCACCACACATCTCGTCTACCACCTTCACCACTACTGCAAATGTCATTCCACTACCACCACTACTACCACTGTTGCCACTCCACCTCTACGACTATCATTACTACCACCATCAGCACCACTCCACTACCACCACCACCACTACTGCCACTACTACTACCATTACCTCTCATCCACCATCGCTACTCCATCTCCTCTACCACTACCACAACTTCTGTTTACACGTCACAAATTTCTCTGGACACATCATAGAGAAATTTTATTGGGCATCTTGATCTTGTACGTCTCTAAACATCGAAAGAAATGAGTTGAACCTTTCAGATGCAGCCTCGTCGAAGATCCACAGTAGCAAGTTACTAAACGAATTCATATTTGTCGACGGAGGAATCTTCATTGGAGGACTAGTGATCGGAGGAACAACAATGAGGACTAGTGCTCTACTTCATGTAAATCTTGCTGTATAAAGCACTATCAGGAATCTTCATATAAATCGATGATCTTCATCGGCAAAGCTTTATAAATGTTGCTTATACGAATTCCTCCATCGTAGTCAATGCTAATGAAGCTCTGAACAATGTTGCGAACGAAGAGCAAAGAGAGAGGAGTTGTTTGGTGCAAGAAAAGAAAGGAGAGAGAATGAGAGAGTGTGTTATATATATGGGTGTGAGTGAGGGACCTTAGACTACCAAAAAAAAAAAAAAAATTATTGTGGACCTCTCTCATTACTAAAAGTTAGAGAGGGAGTTAGATCAAATTTTCCTATAAAAATATCTATGAATACAAAAAATAAATGTTTTTTTTTATATTTTTATATTTGGTGTAATTTTATTTTTTTAATGAGATTTATACTTTTAAATGTATCTAAATTTTATACTTTTAAATGTATCTAGATTTATACTTTTACCCCTATTTCTACCAAATAAAAAAATTAATAAATTTTTTTCAATAAAATAAAAATGAAACAAATAAATTTTCAACTTTAGTAACCTAAAAAAAAAAAAAATAAAAATCATCAACTACAAAAAAAAAAAAAAAAAAAACAAAAACAAAATTTATTTTTTCTTTTTTCCCGCGCATGAATTCCCCCCCTCTCTTTTGTTTGTCACTATCTCAAATCCCCAATCCCTAACCTAACACTCCATCTCACTCTTCTCTCTCTTTTATCTCTTCCGCCTTCAGCGCCACCTCTTACCAAGAACCACCACCGCCACACCTCCTCCTCATCGCCTCTCTCTCTTCTCCTATTCTCTTCACCGTCGTACATCGTCTTTCTCCACTCTCGTCGGATCCAAAACCCTAACCCCGCCTTCGATCTTCCCAATCCCTCCACAAGCCATATGTTCAAATCCGCACTTATACTCCCTCAACTGTTTTAGAACCTTTGTCTACAAAGGACTATCATCGGACTCGTCAGAACGGCGATCTCAAACGGGCTGATTGTGATGAGAAAGACCAGGTGGCGAGGCACATTAACGCGTCAGAAACGAAATCAGAAGATGGACAGTTCATCTTTGCCCTAAATTTTCTCTCCATTTCTGCTCAAATGTAAGTATGATATAGTCGTCCTCAATGTGGGTTTCTTGGGTTACTGGTACTAGTCTTAACTGTGCACTTTATGTGTTTGTCTTAAATGTATTATAATATATATTTAGCAAGAAATGCCTGCTTAAAATTAATTATCTAATGCATTGCATGAGTCCAACACTAGTTTTTAAGACTCTGCAAATTGTTTTGTTGATAAAATCTTTTGGCGTGTTCCATAGATTTGTGATCAAATTAGGGGAAAAAGAAGAATCATGCAGGAAGTAAGGAAGCATAAAAAACACTCTTTAGGATTCTTTTGATTAAACTTTATAACCGAGGTATAGTAGCTACTAGCTACTAGCTAGGGACTTGGAAGTTAAGAAGTAAAAGAAAAGAAAGGATTATGCCATGAGAAACACAACTAAAGTGGAAGATATTGTTATTCTCAAAATAGGATTCAATATCAAACTAAACAATTTTCTTTTGCAATACATAAATTTGCTAAAAAGAGAAAGCACAAGTTAACCGCTGAGGTATGCTTTTGAAGGGTGATTCCTGACCCTTTTTCGAACTTCACAAAGCCCGTTATGAAACATAGTGCTTTACTTGCATTTCCAATATGTTTCCTGTAATTAGTAAATGATCTGAAAAGTGTTTTTTTTTTGGGTGCAAAATTTATATCTTTTTCTTTGACAGCTTGACAGGTGGCTTAATGATGAAGCAAACAAAATCTCCACCTTTCCCTTGTATTTACTTTACTGTTTTGGGTGATCTAAGAAGCACAAATACATCTACAAAACGTGCTGTGCCTTTGTTGAATACATGTTGGACACGTGTCCAAACATGTTATATTATTATTATTATTTAAATTTTTTTAGATGCAGATAGTTGGACACGCTTTGGACACTTGGGAAACACACTCATCCATCACTATGAAACACCTTACAAGTTTGATGAAAATAACTTGGGATTTAATGATAAAGAAAAACAACAGAGATTTATACATATTAATCCTTACTCCTTTAGATTTTAAGAAGTGATGTTAAATCTCTGAATGAAATATTCATATATAACATATGATAAAATTCCATTGATAGGATGCACTGAACTGCATGCTCAACAGTGTGTGCCACTGAAGGCTTAGGGTCATTTTCCCTATCATTGCGCAGATGAATTTTGTTAGAAGCAAGGGAAACATAGTTGTGTCTGCGTGTATGTCTGTCTAAATCATTCTTGTATGTGTATTTCTTCTACTGTCAAATTTTATTTCATTAATGCATTGATGTTCTTGATGTTGACGGCATGCAAAGCTTCTTTCAAGTTTACATTTTTGTTGGTTATCATCTGGAATCAAAAGAAGTTCCTAGAGTTATGTAGGTCAAAATCTGAGCTACATTTTTTTTTGTATGTCTCTTCCGAATTTTCTCCAACCTAGAAGGTTAAGTTTCTCATATTCGATCGGAATTTTAGGTGAAGTAGCTGTGTATCAATTAGTTATCATGAGCATACCACTAACTTTTGGTGTACCATTCTGGATTTATAATTTATAAACATTAATTTGTCAATTGTTGTGGATTTATATATAGGAGTCTTTAATACAATTAAAAAAAAAACAATAGTTAAACATTTTATCAATTTATACAATATATTCTTTAAGAAAATTAAAAAAAAAAATCAATGTTAAATAGTTTCTTCTAGAATGTATGCTAAATTTCGTTTCTTCTTGTTTGTGATGTGTAATTTTAAATTTTTGAATGAGGCAAGTTGAAGTGAATGTATGTGGATGCATGTGGCTGTTATTACCAAAAATATAATTAGAAAATAGTTAGGAACACTCTTATAAAATTTCACATCACTCATACATAGCAAATTGGTGAGGTTCTTCAAAATCTTGACTATATATGCATTTGTGTGGGCTTTGATGAACTGATATATATATAGAGATTTGTGTGTATTTTATGGATGTATTTTATGCATTTATATATATATGGGACTAAGATGATGTTGAATTGCATGCTAACATTTCAATTATTTTTCTTGATTCAGGTCCTATATTAAATTAGGCCTGAACATTTAGTTGGACCTTTTTACTGGTTGTAAATTTCCATTTTCCCCTGTCGTTTTCATCTAGGTTTGGGATGAGTTTTATCAGATTTTGAAACTATTTCTTAGTTTTCTTTTTCTCTTTTTCCTTCCAACTTACTACATGCCAAGAAGGGTATAATTTATTTTCTGAGCAGCAAAATATCCTCATTGCAACCAATGGTCATACCAGATCATTATCAATTGCTGTAATTTGACTGTGAAAAATTATAGATATGATGCCAATAATATGATTTGTGGTACCCTGTAATATTTAATCAACAATAATGTTATACTTAAGCACTTCGATTATTCAATATGTGGCATTCCATCAGAGTTTTTTTTGAAGATTGAGAGTTTTGATTACGAAGATGAAGAGGGCTAGAGATGATATGTACATGGCTTCTCAACTCAAACGCCCCATCGTCTCCTCTCGCGCCGAACCGTGAGTCCTTTCTCTCTCTCTTAGTTTGTTTTTTTAGCTCTCATTTTTCTAATATTGTGATATTGTAAGTGTAATTATGAGTGCTTCTTTATTTAATAAAAATTATAAGCAAGTAAAATTTCGAAAATTTGGTGAATCATGTTTGAAATTGTTGAGTGCTTGAGTTTGTTAGTTATTTCTTGATTAGGTATTTTGTTTGGCTTCGGATTTTAAACTTCAAGATTGTTGTTTTTCATTCTTTTACTCAAGATGTTGTTCCTTCAAGGAGAACAAAGATCTGATTTTTGTTGAATTTTTCTTTATAAAATCATGCAAGTTTGATTATATATCTAGGGTTGAAGCAAAAAATAGGAATTAAGACCCATCTTTGTTGAAAGAATATATTTTGACCTAAGTTTAATGTTTAATGAAAGCTCTCACCTGATTAAATTAGTATATTGATTTTTTTTATTTTTTTATTTGGTGTGGGTAATGAAGCTCTGGGCAATCCCAGATGATGGGTGGAGTGAGCACACAGAAACTAACTACCAATGTTGCATTGGCATATCTCAAGGCAGTTAAGGACATATTTCAAGATAAAAGGGATAAATATGATGAGTTTCTTGAAGTTATGAAAGGGTTCAAGGCTCAAAGGTTTGGTCATTTATTCCTTCTTTTACTTCCAGAATCTAAATAAAGTTCTCATTTAAACAGTGTTAATAAAGTTCATATATCCTCTTTCTCAAAACAAAAGTTCATTTAAACAATGCTGTAGTCCAAACTCCAATCACATGTTATAAATTCTTAAGCGCCATTTTATTATGCTCTTTATATAACATGTCACTATATTAGGCTTTGATAGGAGACCCGAGAAGAACAATCCAAGTTGATCTTTTGGAGTTCCAAAAATTTCTGAAGTGCAGTTGCTGCAGCAAAAGTGGTAATATTATCCGTTATAGTTTCACCCATGTGTTATAAATTAAATGTTAGGTATTGAGATATTATTAAACATTTAGTCAATGTAGTATATCATAACATTTAATCAATTAAAACTAAATGTTGTCTGTTATGATACCATGTGAAGTTATTTGGGACCAATTCATTTAAAGGCTTAATTGTTTTAGAGGGGGGTAATTTTATTTAGCCTTTCTGCACATCCCCCTTTATTTTTAGTGATTTGTTGTGCCTTTGGGTTGAATACCTGCGTTGTGTTGACAATATTACTCATTTATTTATCGAGATTTCTTGGGTGCGTGACATGATATGGATTCTTCTTTGTTTAGTCGCTAATGGGTTGAGATTAATTTTATGGGTTTTAGAGTCCTTTGTCAGAGTATCGCCGCTCGATGATGCAAAGGTCAATGTATCATTTGAAGAAGATGAACTGGTCACTTGGGGTTGTAAATTAAATTATAACTTGACAGAGCAAGATGGAAAAAACAAAATCGATTCACGTAGCCAATCCCAATTGATTGTAACATAAGGCTTAGTTTGGTTTGATTAGGTTTCTGGGTAGATGATTAATTTGGCTAAGCGAAGATAATTATTGCTCATGTTTATCTGCTTTACTCTTGACTTTTAGTCTAAAATTCTATACTTTTTTTTAATCAATGTTAATTTTTTTTTTTTTTTTAGGGGGGTGGGGGAATGGTGCCAAATCAAATGGTGGATTTTGCCAGGTGCATTAGGCTGTTGTACCTTGCTTTGCTTCAGAAAAAGCAAGCATTGCCTGTCTGCAGGAGTTGTGAAAATATCCTAATTGGAGATGGAGGGTCAAAATAATATGACTGTGAGTTCACTGAATGCTCTTCAGCAGAGAAGTATGCACTTTTATTTCCTTAATATGTCGGAAGCATGCAATTGGCCTATGAAATTGGTTAAACTATGATTCCCTTTAGGCAATAGAGTCCAATCAAGTTATGAGGAGCAACTTTTAATTATTTGAATATCAAATATATTTTTATAATTGCATTTTAATCTTAAATTTAAATAGTGTTGCGATTACAATTATATTATAATCCTAATATTATTTACACCGTGCCTTCGTGCACTGCATACGCTAGTAACAGTATAACTTAGTGGTCTGATTTAGGATTTGTAATATAGAAATTAATTAGGGTTTGTATATATAACAGTATAACTTATATGTAATTTAGAAATTGATTTAGGGTTTGTGTGTATATATGACTTAGAGATTGATTTAGGGATTCTATTTAATTTTCTTTTGAAGCAAAAAAAAAAAAAAAAAAAAATAATAATATGTTGTTGTTGTTGTTGATATATACTGAAAAGGGTATGAGCATTCTGAAAACCTTCTTCTTCTTGTTGAGGTTGAGGTCCAGTCTAAGCATTATTAATAGTACAAATGAAAATCAGTTTTGGATCAAACTGTAGTTAGGTTATATAAGCTACTTCATTAAAGATGGAAACAAAATGCTACTTTTTTGAACTCTTGAGCCCACCTGATCCATAACATAGAAGTGCTGAAAAAAGCAGAATCCACCGATCCATAACATATGCCATTGCAAGAGACCGAGAAATGTTTATAGCATTTAATCTCTGCAAAGAAGGAACCTGTACATTTCCAATTGGTTATCCTTGAATGCTTGAACTTCCCATGATTTCATATCCATATATGGAGGCAAAGCATAAGATTCCTCAGCAAAGGGCAAGTGTTTTATATCATGCTCTTCCTTTCAAATTCCATCTTAGGACGTTCAGGAACCAAACCACCACCACAAATGGATGTTTCACCATAGGAAAAACCACGGCTCTGCACTCGGGAATAAATTCTGCCTACAATTCAAATCAACATCGTCCCTAAATTTAAATTCATGAAGAGTGATCATGAACAACAAAGAATGGAGGTTCAACTTATATAGGCACAGAGTCAGAAAAATATCATGCTTGTTGATTTGAAATGGCAGCTTCTGCCACTCTTAACCCTGTTGGAACACTAAAATTACTGATTAATATCACAATATCAGCTGCATTAACTCTTTTCGTAGACAATCTTTGGCCTCCCATGAGAATTGAACTTAGAGTCCATTTCATATATTTCCTTCTCTTAGTATTGTTCCAATTCCAAGCTGGTAGTTCTACTAATTTATTTATTAGAGCTCAGTAATTGCTTAGATATTTGTAAAATATTTGTAAACAAAAGTCTACGTGTCTGTATGTATATTAGATACAGAAAGAACTTCACCATGGTGAAACCTTAGACAATTGAGTGTCTCCATGCTTTAGGTGCCTTTTCCTGGACTAGAGTTGTACACTGTTTTTTTTTTTGATAGAATTATATGGCCCTGCTTTTCAGACTGGGTATGCTTGTTCAAACTTCATTAGTCAGGCTGCTAGTTATCATGATGGTATAATATCAGATGTTCAATATTCTGCTATTTCAACTGAGTTATTTTGCTTTTGTTGACGTTGGTATAATATCATAAACCATTTGTTGTTCATGTTGGGATGGTATAATACCAAAGTGTAGCTCTTGTTTGCTTCCATTTAATTCAAACCTTTCCTACTTTTTAAACAGTTCTCAGACTAATACACTAATTGATTGAGATTTGGCTTCATATTTTTGTAGATGTCAACTTCAAATGCTAGCGGCAGTACCTCAGATCATTTGAAGAACAAAGTGTAAATGGACAACATACGAACCGTCACCGAACAACTTCAAAGTATGGGTGAACACTTGCAATTTCAAAGCGAACAACTTCAAATTCAAAGCACGCAGATGCAAAAATTGCAGACAGACTTATTCGAAGTTGGTGTTGCATTTATGAGATCTTTTTCTTCCTTGTAATTATTGTTGTATTAGTTACAAATATGTAATAATTTAAATAACAGTTAGAAGTTGAAATAGATGATATGTATGAAAATTTATGATATATGACAGTTATTTTGGAGGAGTATAAACATGTAATCTGTTATCTGTTTGTTTGTTTGTTTGAAGAATGTTTGAACACAGGTTGTTAAAATTATGTTTGTTTGTTTGAGGAATGTTTGAACACAGGTTGTTATATGTTTGTTTGTTTGAGGAATGCTTCAACACAGGCTCTTACATGTTTAACGAATGCTTGTTTGTTTGAAGAATATTTTGACACAAGTTGTTATATGTGTTTGTTTGAAGAATGATTGCATAGGTTTTTTGTTTGAAGAATGATTGCACTGGTTTTCTAACACAGTTTTCTACACAGATATTTTAAACATAGAATTTGAACACTAGTTTTTCAACACAGATTTTGAAGAGATATTTTGAACATAACTTGTTCAAGACAGATTTTTTCACACAGGTTTTTCAAGACAGATTTTTTCACCCAGGTTTTTTAGCACAGTTTTGAGGACAGATTTTTTTACACAGGTTTTTAGAGACGGATTTGAAGACTGATTTTTTTAACACAATTTTGAAGACAGATTTTTTCACACAGGTTTTTGAAGATGATTTTTTTCACGTGTTTTTGAGCATAGTTTTGAAGATGATTTTATGACACGTGTTTTTGCAGACAGATTTCAAGATGATTTTTTTCAACACGCTTTGAAGATAGATTTTTTCATAGAGGTTTTTAACACGCTTTTTGCAACAGTGTTTTGACACGTGTTTTGAAGACCGATTTTTTGCATGTGTTTTGAACACGCTTTTGAAGATGATTTTTTCACAGTTTTTGCGATGTGATTTGAAGATGATTTTTCACACAAGTTTTTGAACAGAGCTTTGAAGACAGATTTTTTCACACAGGTTTTTTAATACAATTTTCTGCAACAGATTTTTTCACAGGTTTTTGCAGACAGATTTGAAGACAGTTTTTTTTAACGCAGTTTTGAGGACAGTTTTTTTAACACAGATTTTTCAACACAGCTTTTTGAAGACAGATTTTTTCACACAGATATTGAAAGTTTTTGGAGCACAAATTTTGTAACACATTAAATTTGCAACAGATTTGTAACTGATTTTTATCATATTAAATCCATTTCTGTATAGAGCAAGATAGCATATAACAACAAAACAATATCAAATTTCTATAAATTTCATAAATTATGCTCTATCAAATATAACAACAAAGCAACATTAAATTACTCCAACCACAATAAACTCCAAGTTAAAATTACAAGTTTCCAACTAATGAAAACGAGACTCATTTCCGTCCATTTGTACATTGAAGTCAACAAAAGAAGACGGTTGCACTCCATAAATTTGATTCAAACCAATCTCCATTTCTGCTCCTTCAAAAATACCATATGAATCCATTTCTGCTCCTTCAAAAATACCATATGAAATCAATGATTTAATAGATTAATAGAATAACCTGTTTCATTACAATAGAGTAACCTGTTTAATAGAATAATAGAATAAAAGAATAACCTATTTCATTACCAATTACCCTTTCAATAACAAATTATACCAGTTACCCTTTCAATGATGCAAGCTCTTGTATGTTTCATTACAATAGATTATTCAAAAATTAACAATAGATTATAACATATTACCCTTTCAAAAATTAACAGACTATAACAATTTATGTATGTTTTATACCATGTATAAACAATATAATCCATCAATACTGAACCACTTGTATCCATTATTAGTGCAACCTATACCCTGTATAAACAATATAATCCATCAATACTGAATATATTATCAACCATTCAACAACGTGCACACATTTCACTTCCAACCATCCAAAAAATTTATATTCAACGTCCAATTCTAAATGTAATACAAATTCCGTACGAACCAAGCATAATTCAACCCCAATAATTTAATTCCATACATAATAGAGGATTAACCAAATTTAATATCAAAAGGAAATCTATACCACACTAAAAATTTATTCTGTCCTCCTCTCATTAGTGCCAAAACTATCACTATGACTTTCCCAGAAAATCTGGGAAGTAGTTTCTCGAGCAAATCTAGTCACACGAGAGAATTTCTCCAATACTTGCATTGAAAGATCTCGAGCAGGATCTTGAACCTTTTGCGTTCACCTCCCATTGTTTTGTATATGACTGCCACTTCCATCAAAGGCACCTCCATCAGTCCTCTCTGAATTATCAATTGAGGTGCACTCATTAACTGAGACTGATGAGGATAGCCCGTTAGCAACAACAGCCCTAGGCAACTCCAAAGAGGACAGAGTTCTCTGTCCAAGAAAATAAAACAAAAACAAAAGGGAAAGAAGAAGAAGAAAAAAACAAATATTTCAAATACAAATAGGGCAGACATGAAATATCAAGGTAAATGTATTTATTGTGAAGTGTTGCAGCAGTTAAATAAAAAATTATATAATTGTTGGTGTAAACTTCACCTGGCCTCCTATTTCCATAAACCAAAAATCAATGTAGAATACATGCCAAAAACTAAAAGAAATACTCTATTTTTTGTAACTTTTAACAGAAGCAAGAAATGTTGAAAGGAACATAAAAGCTCTGACCACATGACAGGAATGACCATCTGGTAATTACAAATCTGATTTAGTGTTTGGTTAGTCAAACCATTTATAAACATGCTACAGCCCCAAAGCCCTATTCAATCACCCCCAAATTAACCCTAATCCCTTCTCCTACTTATAAGCCTCTAATTTAACCATTAAAATCCTAAATTACTCACTGTTTAGGCCATCAAATAACCTTTATTATGAAAATCCAACAAGCTGTCCTACACCAGCATCCCAACTAAACTGCTAAAACAATGAATTGTGTTAAACCAATATGCTGGAAATCTTTTTCTTTTTCCTTCCTTTTTTTTTTTTGGCTTCCTACAAAGTGATGGATGTCTACATTAAAATGCAACATATATTCTCAATGAGACCATTCAAATTCCAGGAAATGCCGAACAGGTCCTAGTTGGGCTCAATGTTACAACATTCTAAGACATTATTGACAACAATTTCACTTCTGGATGAACTTAAAGAATTTAGATTTTGTTGAATTAGAAATATGCCAATTAATGGGTTAGCACCCAACTCAACTGCTAAAACAATCTATTTTTAAACTAAACAAGGAAGAACACAACAATCTTGAGTAATCAAACAAAATAAATTGGCCTTTAGATTGTAATTTTGCAAACTTCTCTTATTATGGTTTTCTACAAATAGGTCACACATGTTGAACATACAAGTCAATCAAAATAAAAACTTGTCGTGCTTCTATTTCTCAACCGCAAAAGTTATTCTGTGCAACTCGATCAAAAAAATCAAACAATTTGAGCATGCATCACATGTGACATATAAATGCAAGTCTCTAATAGAGATTGAACTACAAATTACACATACCATATCCATTATAGTTATGGACGTAATTATTACACCAAGATGCAGCATATTCAAGATACTCAACAAGTAATTTAGGCAATAATCCGAGTGTCCTTGCCACGTAATTCTCAACCAACAAATAGACTGGCTGCATAAATGTGTTCAGTTATACTAGTGGGTGCCCTTACCAACAAGTTTGATGTCAGTGTTCTCCACCAACCACTGTGCCCCATCTTTCGTGAATCCCACATACCTTGTGTCAAACTCCTTTTTCCACATAAGTCGTCTATAAGTAATACATAATTTAGCTCATTAGTGCAGCAAAACTTTTGCCCTTGAATTGGAGTATACAAAAAGGGTGACCAAACATTAAAGTAGTAACAAATAAGGTGGTCAACAATTCTACAGAGCAGAAAGTACAGTACAAGAAACAACCATCTGTTTAACATCATATATTTTACGCAGACTTTCTTTTTTAACTTCTTTTGTTTATTTTTTATTGTCAGTTGTTAGTTGTTAAATTAGCACCCTGGGTGAGTTGAACCCCCAACTTCACCCTTGCAAGCACCTAAGAGTTACACCCATGTCACTAGGCCACAAGGCCATCAGCGCTTGATTTTAACTATTAATACTGATGTATACCTTATTATTTAACCAGGATTCTAAGAATAAAAACATCACCCAACAGGCTGTGGCATACCTCATGAACCATATATTCCCTTTGGGATTCTTAAATTTGAGCCTAAAAAGGCTATCTCTACCAATATCTCCTATAATTTCATAGAGTTCAATAAGTTTTTCTGGGTGTCTACTATGTCCATATACACTTGAATTGGAGCAGACTAGCACTAGTAAGACTGTTGAAAGCCGCAACACATCTGTAGCCACACAGGCTCAGCTGAAACAAACTTTTAGAATGTCACTAGCATTAGGCTTTCAACCAAATATGGAACTTCAACCGAAACATGGTCCACACATACGATCATTCTGCAAAACTAAATGTCATGTATTTACCTGTCAGTGTTTAATGTTCTGAAAAGCACACGACGTACTCCCATGGGAATATGTAAGGATTTCATAACTTCAGTTGAGAGAGAGAGAGAGAGAGAGAGTCATAATTTAATCACCCAATTTTAGAAAAACATGGAGAACATTAAATACATAATAGCTACTCTATAAAGTAAACCTGGATAAGCACTTATCAGAATGCCCCTTATTGTTAAGTAAGTATTTATATGAGATGGTGAGTAAATTTACAATTATATATATAGGCATTATATCATTCATCAAGCATTTGCTTAAATGAGGGACCTTCTATGTGAAACTTTTTGACTGTTAACTTTCACAATAAATTCCTATCAGTAAAGGGCTATGGCCAAAATCCCCTTTGTATTATTGTTGTCCAACATTATTGCTTTCAATCTCTTTGCTAAGAACCCAAAAATCTTACCAATTAATGTGTATTATTCAAGTGATAGAGCAAGCAACAACGAGGTGGAAAAAAGGCATGTTTCCAATCATATGCAAAGAAAAATACTGCAAATGGCTACCAGTTATGCTCTTGTCTCTTAGAAACATCAACAAATTATAGAGAAGGAAACAAGGAAAGTAAAAAAGAAAAAATGTTAGTGGTAAATTGTACTTACAATTTTTTTTTTTTTCAAACTTGTTCCAGTTTTTCTTTTTAAATTTTTAGGATGTAGACCTAGAAAGCAAACTATTTTTACTCAAAATTGGAAAAAATTTAAAATAAAATAACGTATTTAGGGTTGGTTTGAGTAAAGTGTAGAAAATTCATATTTGAGAAAACAAAAAGAGAACAAGAGCATAGCTGCAAAGCAAAGAACAAGAGAGAAGGGCATTGAAATTGATTTCTATCCGACTGTCTCTGTATCAATAGAATTTGGGTAAAGTAGATAGAGAGATAGAGAGAGATACCCAGCGAGAACATCGAAGTTGTTAGCAACGACCTTGAGGAAGCTTCCAGCTCCAGATCCCATCTCTACCACTCCACTATCTTACTCTTTCTGAATCAGAAGAAGAAGATAGAAACTGTTAAGAGTGAGTGAGGGTTTCGATCGTCGGTTTGTGAAAGTGGTTCTTTTCTGATTAATTATGAGAAAAGAAAATGATCTTCCAGGAATTTTAGCATTTGGATTGGCGAAATGTTAGTGGTAAATTGCTATAAGATTTTAGGCGTTTGTAATGGCAGTAAGACAGGCTTGGATTAACCAATCCAAGTCCAAATCCAACCAAGTATCTCAAGGTAAAGGAGACCTGTTTTTAATATAGAGGAAGGGAGAGAGAGAGAGACCGAGATCGACAGAGACGGAGAGACTGAGATAGACGGATCGACAGAGAGATCGGCAAAGAGAGAGACCGAAATCGACGGAGATCGACAGAGAGAGACCGAGATCGACGGAGATGGACAGAGAAGAGACAGATCGACAGAGATAGACCGAGATCGACGGAGATTGACAGAGAAGAGACACAGATCGACAGAGAGAGACCAAGATCGACAAAGAGAGAGAAAAACCCGCAACAATGCGGTGGTGATTTATGCGGCGGTGGCGATAAAGCGACGGTGGCGTGGCGACGGTGGCCACGATGGTTGAGTGGTGGCGGGGTGAGGTTTGGTGGTAACGTTGCTGTGTGTGGGTGAGAGATGTAATGAGAAACCGTTAGTGGTAACTGTTCAGTGGTTGTCCCAAAATGTTTACTCCTTTTGTGTTTATGAACCTTGAAATGAAGACTTACTCCTTTTGTGTTTATGAACCTTGTAATGAAGACTTACTCCTTTTATGTTATCAACACTTTGAAATGTTATTTTTTTTTTAAAATAAAATTTTTCATAAAATTTATATATTTTATTAAAATTTATATATTTTTTTAAAAGCCAAACTTAAATCTTTTTTTGAAGTCATTTATATTTTTTGTGAAAAGGTGTATGTTCATAAAAGGAATAATTTTCAGAAAAGGTGTATGTTCATAAAAGGAATAATTTTTTAGAAAGTTACTCCTTTTGTAAAATAATTTTTTTATAAATTTTACACATTTTATTGAAAAAAATAAATTCATCAAATTTACACATTTTGCATGAGCTTACACCTTTTCGTGAAAATACTTACACAATTTTTGAAAAGTTACTCTTTTTGTGTAAGAATTTTTGGCATAACAATTATACTTTTTCTTCGAACTTACACCTTTTGTGAAAACCCAACTTAAACCTTTTTCGGAAGTCACTTATTCCTTTTGTGAAAAAATAAATTCATCAAATTTACACATTTTGCATGAGCTTACACCTTTTCGTAAAAATACTTACACCATTTTTGAAAAGTTACTCATTTTGTGTAAGAATTTTTGGCATAACATTTATACTTTTGTGCTTATATACTCTTTCACAAAAGGTGTAAGATTGAAGAAAAAGTATAAATGTTATGCCAAAAATTCTTACACAAAAGGAGTAACTTTTCAAAAAAAATATAAGCACTTCCACGAAAAGGTATAAGCTTAAGCAAAATGTGTAAATTTGATGAATTTATTTTTTCACAAAAGGTATAAGTGACTTCCGAAAAAACTTTAAGTTGGGTTTCCACAAAAGGTGTAAGTTCAAAGAAAAAGTATAAATGTTATGCCAAAAAATCTTACACAAAAGGAGTAACTTTTCAAAAAAAATATAAGCACTTCCACGAAAAGGTATAAGCTTAAGCAAAATGTGTAAATTTGATGAATTTATTTTTTCACAAAAGATATAAGTGACTTCCGAAAAAGTTTTAAGTTGGGCTTCCACAAAAGGTGTAAGTTCGAAGAAAAAGTATAAATGTTATGCTAAAAATTCTTACACAAAAGGAGTAACTTTTCAAAAAAAATATAAGCACTTCCACGAAAAGGTATAAGCTTAAGCAAAAAGTGTAAATTTGATGAATTTATTTTTTCACAAAAGGTATAAGTGACTTCCGAAAAAGCTTTAAGTTGGGCTTCCACAAAAGGTGTAAGTTCGAAGAAAAAGTATAAATGTTATGCCAAAAATTCTTACACAAAAGGAGTAACTTTTCAAAAAAAATATAAGCACTTCCACGAAAAGGTATAAGTTTAAGCAAAAGGTGTAAATTTGATGAATTTATTTTTTCACAAAAGGTATAAGTGACTTCCGAAAAAGTTTTAAGTTGGGCTTCCACAAAAGGTGTAAGTTCGAAGAAAAAGTATAAATGTTATGCCAAAAATTCTTACACAAAAGGAGTAACTATTCAAAAAAAAAAAATATAAGCACTTCCACGAAAAGGTATAAGCTTAAGCAAAAGGTGTAAATTTGATGAATTTATTTTTTTACAAAAGGTATAAGTGACTTCCGAAAAAGTTTTAAGTTGGGCTTCCACAAAAGGTGTAAGTTCGAAGAAAAAGTATAAATGTTATGCCAAAAATTCTTACACAAAAGGAGTAACTTTTCAAAAATGGTGTAAGTATTTTCACGAAAAGGTGTACGCTTAAGCAAAATGTGTAAGTTTTCGTTTGTTTACACCTTTGGTAAGTCAACTCACAAAAGGAGTAAGTGTTCATAAAAGGTGTAAATAATTTCACGTATATGAAGTTTTCGTAAAAGGTGTAAGTTTTTACAAAAGGCGTAAGTTTTCACAAAAAGCGTAAGTTTTCAGAAATCAGTTACGCCTTTTTCTGAAATTGCTTACGTCTTTCGTGAAAATATACGCCTTTTGTGAAAACTTATACATTTTTTGTGACCATTTACACATTTAGTCATATAATATATTATTTTATTAATTTACCTGGAAAGTGACCTGCTTAGCAAGTCACCAATGTGTAAGTTTTTAAATATTTTGATATAACCCAATACATACAAATGTGTAAATGCAAAATAGAAGGGTGTAAGTACCTTGCATACCATATGCAAGGCACACCTAAGAAAAGTCCTTGGTATTAACATGTGACGAGCTTTCTGTGGCATTATTTGGTCACACTCACCTAGATTGATTTGGTGGAGCCCTACTCATGACCTGAACAATTTTTTTATTCTTTTGGTAAATTATAAAGACATTCTTGAAATTTGTTTAAAATATGAATTATTCCTATAGTTTAGAAAATTATAAATACCTCTCTGTCATAATTTTTTATTTAACAGAATTAATTGAAAAAGTAAATTTTTTAACTGTTTACCTATGCAATAATAAAATTATCTGAATTATTAATTGTAATAAAATTTTAATATTATTAAAAAATGTTAATTAACTTGATGATTTATTAATAAAAGGACCTATTTGTTATGAAATTAGAAACTATAGGGGGGCATTATGTAATTTTTAAAATCACAGAGAGTAATTTATAATTTAAGTAAATTTCACACTGTGTGTTTGTAATTTACCCTATTCTTTTAGGTTAATGGCACTTTGTACTTTTTGCACTTTTGTTGAAATTGTAGTTTGCCTTTATGAAATTGGAAATGACACTTAACATTATAATTTTGTAAAATTTGCATTTTGATACTTGTAAAATAAAAGGCTGCACTTTGTACCCTTAGTAAATAACACTTTTTTGATGTGCAAACAATTTAACAATAATGCAGGCATTATAATTTTGGAGTCTAACACAGCAATTAATGAAGGAAAAATATCAATGGAAGTGGTGGTAAAAAACGATAGAAATTAAGCTAAGATTGTGGTTTGGTTTGGACAGTTTCTAATGAAATCGATATGTTTGGGAGGGTCGTAATGTGGTTTGGAAATACCTTTTGGCCTAAGCAGACTCTTGATCCTTGAATTTGTACCTGAAATGGGAATGAACACTCCGGTCGGGGGTGCCGAAATTAGCACTCTGACGAATAAGTTAATATCCTCTGAAGTCTTTCTTATTTCTCAAGTTATTTGTTTTTTACCTCCTTTACTTTGGCGCATGTTGCTCCTTTTTATATTTGGGACCCACTTTCTTATCATGGACACCTTGTCCTCACAACTGGGCCCCCAGTCGTTACACAGGTTGTACGTCCTAGTCAGCCTTCAAGCTAGGTTTTATTCGGTCATGGCCGATCTACATCATCCATCTTCTTGGCAATCTTGTCCCGAGTATTACCATTACGAGCCGACTTGTATACGGCTCATATTTACGTATGGCATCTCTAATTCGGCCACCATTGGGAGAAAGAGATAAAGAAAGATAACAATGGGATCTTTTACGTTTGAAGTCCATTTTTATTTTTATTTTTATTTATTTTTATTACAACTTGCCCTATAAAATTTTAATTTTATTCTTATTTATAAGCCTTAACCATACCTCGGTCACCTTCGCTTCATTCTCTCTACTTTTATCTACTCATTTTTAGCATTTTTTAGCCACTCTTAGCCCTCGCCAACCTCTCTTTATTACTTCATAGCCTTCTTCGCCATTCATGTCCTTTTTTGACACCTCATTCAATCCCTTTTTGCCACCATGCAACTTCCCTACTCTCATGATTGTTATTCCTTAGTAACTCTATCAATCTTCAATATTTGGATATTCAGTAGGTGCCTTTATACCCTTCTAGTACAACTAGATATCAAGTGTTATGTAACCCATAATCCCTGGTGTAGTGTAAATAATCCAACACTCGCGTAATGCCCTTTCAATGAGTAGCATTAGGATTACTTGTATATCTACTAAGCCTGCTACCTAAGTAGGCTATACTTGGCCTTGTACAACTCATCAGATACTTTAAACTTCCAATGACCCAAGAATATACTAGTTGAAATACACTTTCACTGTTATTCTTGGCCAAATGTAGACATAAGTCTACCAATGTCCTCGACACACTTGTATCTGATTTACAAAATTTCTTAAGTATTGAACAAACAATTGAAATTTCAGAACAAGAACATGGTGGAATTTACAGAAATTCATAATAAAATAAAATTAGCAAAAAGAAGCAAACTGAAACTTACATTAGACAGTGTCCTTATAACAGATTCGTCGCCTCACCAGTTGGGTGCTGGAGGTTGTTCGACATCTGTCTCCCAGGATATGACGGTTGGACCAGCTACAGCAATGCACCGATTGAGTAGCTTCGGTGAATAAGTACTCTCTCATAGGAAGAATATAATATAAAGCTGGAAAAATTATGAAGACGAGAAGAGCATCAATTTCTAGTGTAGAAAGCTGAAGGAGAGGGTTTCCTTTTATACACATGGAAGGAGAGAGGAAGAGGCTCCCTTGTAACAAATGCAGGATTTAATTTTGCATTAACCTGTAAAATTGATGGGTTTAAGTCAATCATCAATAGAGGAGTCACCAACTATACACATAAGTTTTGTGTATATATATCTCTGCAGTCCACAAATCTGGCTTGGCCCAAAAAGATTAAGATAGGTGGGCCAAGCCCAACCCCCATATTTAATCCATTCGCCTAAGCCCAAGCCCAAAGATTCATGATCCACGACCCATGACCCACGAATCAAGGACTCGGATCGGTCTGAACGGGCAAAGCGCGTGCGAGCGCGTGTGACAATTTTTTTACAACCAACTTGGACCATAGTTGGATGCCCCAAAGGGCTCACATCCTTAGGCAAAAAATATGATTTAAATACTCATTAACGCTCTCATTTACAATCAATGTAGGATACAAGATTTTATACATTTCCCAACACTTTTTTCATGAAGCCGACTTAATGAGTCAAGTTCTCATTCAAATCGTAATAGTTTTTGGTCTTTTTTTGTGGTGTAAAGATCTCACTATAAAGAATCTAAATCCACTTTACTCCACCTCAATTGAGAATTGACACCCATTTTAATATTGCATTAAAGTTACCAAAAAATTATTATTTTTTCTAACAATCCCTAAAAATTGACCGAATAATAACAAACGGATAATGTTTAACAACAAAGACTCAAAGAGAGTGTAACGAATAGTTTTTGACTTTGAACCCCTCTTAATAAAATTTATCGGATAAAATATCAATAATTTCTTATTCTTCCATTGCACCCCATCTAATGCAATCTCATTCACTCTCTCTCTCTCTACTTTTATAATTATTTTTTTTATTCTTCATTGCTATTGTAATTTTGAAAGATTTCCCACTGTCCAACAATGATTTCTTTTTTGTCACTATTAGGTTTTTTTTTTTCTTTTTCTATTTTTTAGAATATGTATAGGGCTTGTTCGGGGTAGTTGATTCTTGGATTATTTTAATTTAATTAAAAAATTATGTTTAAAAGTTATTTTTTTGAGTAAATTACAAATACACTTTTTAAGAGTTATTTAAATAATTTAAAATTATAAATTATTCTCTCTAATTTTAGAAATTACATCATATCCTTTAAAATTTCTAATTTCATGACAAATAGGTCATTTTATTAATAAATCATCAAGTTAATTAATAGTTTTTAATAAAGTTAAAATTTATTCTAATTAATAATTCAGATAATTTTATTATTGTATAGGTGAATAGTTAGAGATTTCACCTTTTCAATTAATTCTGTTAAATAAAAAATTCTGATAGGAAGGTATTTGTAATTTTTCAAATCACATGGAGCAATTTGTATTTTAAGCAAACCTCAGGGGGTGTATTTGTATTTCAATTAATTATGTTAAACAAAAAATTCTGACAAGGAGGTATTTATAATTTTTCAAATCACAGGGAGCAATTTGTATTTTAAGTAAACCTCAGGGGGTGTATTTGTAATTCACTCTAATTTTTTTTTTATAGTTGATTTGATGATTATGAGAGAAAAAATGATGGATTAGATGTGATATGTTATCTTACTTACTCCGTACTAAAATATTAGTCTTTTTGGGGAATCCAACTCTTTTTTTTTTTTTTTTGTTAGTAAAATTATTATCCTTTAAAATATTCAGCGTGTTTGATTTTAATTTTATGAAAATTATTTTTCGTATTTTTTTTTTAATTTTTAGTGAATATTTTTAAAATTTTAAGCAATTTTTTTACTTTTTTAGATGTACCTTAGTTTGATATATATAAAAAGAAACATATTTGTAAAAAAATATTTTGAAAAATAATAAATATACAAGAATACGAAAAATGTATTGAATTCTCATATTTTGTTTTTGTATTTTTGATATTTAGTGAATTTTCTAAAGATTTTTTGACAAATATTATACTTTTTAAGTGTATTTATGTTAGGTGTTTTCAAAAATTAAAAAAAAAATTGTTTAGAATATTAAAAAAAATAGTGAAAACAAAAAATGCTGAAAATAAAAGATTTCAATTTTTTGAAAAGTAAATCTTGAAAATCCAAATCAAACAAACTGATTAATTTTTCAAAATTATCATTTGATAGTATATTATTTTGAGAATATTAATTGTCATAATTATATTTTTTGTGTTGTTAATGAATTTAAAATAAGGGCAAATTAAGAAATTTAAATTATTGTAATTCTTAATTTTTTTTAAAAAAAATTAATATTTTGAAATAATAAAAAATAGAATAACATACTAATATTTTAAAACAAAAGAAATATTAACATTTTTAGTTTATTTTGGGTCATTTTGACAACTTAGTTAAAAATAATTTTTTAATTTTTTAATCACATTATTATTTTTATTTTTTTATATATTTCTTTTAAAAAAAATAAAAAAAATAATTTTTAATTAATTTTTTATTTTTATTGATTATTTTAATCCAAATAATTATTCCCGAGCAGGACGTGTATATATATATATAGCTCCGTTTGGGAAGAGAGGTTGGGAGTTTTTTTGGCTAAAATAGTCACAAAAAATAAAATAAGCTTTTTAGTTCAATAAGATAAAACATCACATCTAACCCATAATCATTACATTCATTCTTTCACAAAAAAGTTAAAAAAATCAAAAAAGTCTTTCCGAAATCAAATTTTTTAATCTCAGATTAAAATAGTAAAAAAATTAAAAAATTAAAAAGTCAAAGTCTTTCGGAAATATGTTGAAATCGCAATTGTAAACTGCGAGTTAGCTTATTTTCGAAATTCTTTGAAAACCAAGCTTTAGTTTGAGAATTGATTTACTATTTTAACTTATTTAGGAAAATGTCCCGAAACAGCCACTTTCTTCTCCCGCATCTGCGCAGAGTGCCAGCGCTTTTGCTTGTCCTTTCTCCATTTTTTTATTTTTTATTTTGTTGGAGGGGTTCGGTTGGATTGGGCTAAATAGCTCTAAGCGTCCGTTTATTTTGAGAGGTAGAATTGAAGAAGTTTATAATAAAAAAATTAATAGTGAGAGAATTAAATAAAATTATATTTATTTTGATAATAATTATTGGTATAAAAATTGCTAATTATTTTTATATAAAATAATAAAATACATAAAAAATACAAAAATATTAAATATTAATATTCAAAAAAATACCGAACTTGTAAAAAATAAAATAAAATAAATAAAATTATAATTTTTACTTAACAAATATAACATTAATGGATCTCACCTCAATTCTAATGTCAATCCTTTCTTTATCTCCTAAAATAAACGAGGCTAAAAGGTAGGATTGTCTTAGATTGGTGTGCAACTCATTATTTTAACTGATTTTTTTAATCATTTTAATTTAATTAAAAAATTATGTTTGAAATGATGGTTTATTTTTTTAATTAATTTGATAATTGTAGGAGAAAAAATAAAATAATTATAATTTAGATATGATATTTTATCTTATTAACTATTTTAACATTTTTTATCTTTATTAATTATTTTAATCAAAAAGTTACTAAATCCACTTCCCAAACACCCTTGTCTCCTCTTCGATTGGATTAGTCCATGGGTTTGGATTTAATTGCATAACAAAACAAATATAGGATATTGCATTGTAATCCTTCATATTTAGGGCTAATTTGGAAAGAGTAAAAAGAGTCAAAAGTCAGGTTTTAATTCATTTAAATCATATTACCTTTCATATTTTTTATATATTCTTTTAAAATAGTAAATAATTAATTTTTAACCATCTTCTCAAATTAACTCTTAATTCGTTCAAAAAAATATTATATGAGATTAGATTCTCTCAAGTTGGATATATCTCCTTTGGTATAAACAAAACTAGCATATAAACCTATACAATGCATAGGCTAAATAAATAATTTTAAAATTAAATAATAATATAAAATTTATTTAAAAAATATAGAAAAATAATTTAGAATAAATGAAATTTTAACCATTTTATTAGAATATATATATATATTGCAGTTATTATGTCATTAATTGTATATTTTAAATTCACAATATGAAATAGATGTCATAAAATAAAAATAATTGGTAAAGATGAAAAAAAATAGAATAAATTACAAAAAAAAATTATATTAATGATAAAATAAAAATAAATTTCATTTAATAATTTTTTTGGTTTTAGTTATCCTATATTAAAGTTTGTCATAAAACTTAAAACATACCTTTTAGAAATAAAACAATATATATATATATATATTGATAAAATTGTTAAAATGGGTCAAAAGTCTAACCAACTTACACAAAAATTAATCAATTAAAACTTTTAAATTTTATTTTAAAATTTAAATTGTCTTAAATTGAAACATGCACAACATGACAATATTAAATGGGAATATAAAATTCATTTTATATAAGTGAAACAATTTACTTTTTTTTCGGAATTATAAAATAAATCATATCATAGACTAATTAGAGTTTTTATTTTAAAATTTAAACTATATTGGATTGAACTATGCACAATATTACAACATTAAATGAGAGAATAAAATTCACTTTATATAAGTGAAACAATTTACTTTTTCTTTCTTTTTTTGATGTGGGATTATAAAATAAATCATATCATAGACTAATTAGATTTTTCATTTTAAAATTTAAACTATCTTGGATTGAACTATGCATAATATTACAATATTAAATAGGAATATAAGATTTATTTTATATAAGTGAAACAATTCACTTTTTTTTTTCTTCTTCCGATGTGGGATTATAAAATAAATTATAAACTAATTAGAATTTTATTTTTATATGGTTAAATGAAAGTTAGTGAATGAATTTTTTTTAATTGTTTAAAATTAAGAAAATCAGTATGAGAAATCGCGATTAAACCGGCTAATTACTCAAACTAAAATTGGTTTAGCCTAATCGGTTAGGTCAGATAATCAACCAACTTATACAAAAATTAATTAATTAAAACTTTTAAATGATATCTTAATTTTAAAATTTAAATTGACTTAAATTGAAACATACACAACAATACAATATTAATGTTCACTTTATATAAAAACAACTCACTTTTTCTTTCTTTTTTCGACATAGGATTATAAAATAAAAGTTTACAATTATTTGGATAATAAATTTATTTCTAATCAAACAATCTTAGCCGTTCAATCTTTTTTTAGTTTATTTCGAATCAAACAAATCTAATCAACATATTTTAATAAAACTGCTAAAATCGTGGTTAAACCAACGAACTAGTCAAATCAAAAATGATTTAGCCTAATCTGTTAAGTCAAAACACCAATCAATTTACATAAAAATTAATTAATTAAACTTTTAAATTTTATTTTATAATTTAAATTATATTAAATTGAAACATGCACAACACTACAATATTAAATGCGAGTATAAGATTCATTTTATAAGAATAAAATAATTCACTTTTTCTTTATTCTCCCGATATTATCAAATATATCATAGACTAATGAGCTAGCTTAATGAAGATTTTCTTAATTGTTTAAAATTAAGAAAATCAAGAAAATTAGTATGAGATATTAAAATTCTCACAATGCTCCGAACTGAAAACGGTTTAGCCTATTCGATTAGGTCAAATGACCAATCAACTTATATAAAAATTAATTAATTAAAACTTTTAAATGATATTTAAATTTTAAAATTTAAACTAGTTTGAATTGAAACATGCACAATACTATCATATTAATGTTCACTTTATATAAGTAAAATAACTCATTTTTTTTATATATTTTTTTCTCGATGTTAGATTATAAAATAAAAGTTAACAATTATTTGGACGGGAAATTTATTTTTAATCAAGCAATCTTAGTCGTTCAATCTTTAATCAGCTCAATCTTTAATTTATTTCGAATCAAACAAATCTAATCAATATATTTTCATAAAACTATTAAAATCGCGGTTAAACCAACGAATTAGTCAAATTAAAAATAATTCAGCTTAACTGGGTAGGTCAAAAGATCAACCAACTTACACAAAAGTTAATTAATTAAAACTTTTAAATTTTATTTTAAAATTTAAATTATATTAAATTGAAACATGTACAATACTATAATATTAAATGAGAGTATAAGATTGACTTTATATGAGTAAAATAATTCACTTTTTCCTTCTTATCCTGATGTGAGATTATCAAATAAATCATAGAGTAATATAGCTAGCTAATGGAGATTTTTTTAAGGATTATTTACCAATAAATCCTACTTCACAAACTCTTATACCAAATAGTCCTACTTTTATTCTATTATACCAAATAGTCCTGTTGGTGGGTTGATTTGGTTCTTTTTGATTTTTTTTTTCATTCCTGTTTCATTTCCTGGATGAGAGTGCCCTATGTGTGTCTTCCCCGATCAAGGCTCTGTGCTATCCGCTTATACTCCACCGAAACACACACCATGTAAAGCACACACTGCAATGCATATCCAACAATCCAAAGCCTCAAAGGCTTCGTCGGAGACTCCTTCCGACTCACCACCAACACCGACAAAGCAACGAACACGAATGCGAAGTTCCACAACAGATCCAGAATCACGATCGGCCTCGAGCACGCCCAATTGCTCTGTCTCTCTTCGATCTGCTCCGCCGTTGCATCTCTTACCCTCAACTCCGGCTTGCGCATCATTCTCCGATTGCTGGCACGGCGGAGGAACCGCTTGGAGGCTCGACAGGCGGCAAGAGCCGTGACTCGGGAAGATCGATCGATCGACAGCCGTGACAGGAAGATCTGATCTGATCTGTGTGTGTGTGTCTGCCCCTCACAATGTATGTGTGTATCTGTGTGTGTATCTTTGTCTGTGTGTGTATCTGTGTCTATGTGTGTGCGTGTATCTGTGTCTGTGTATCTGTGTGTGTATATATCTGTGTGTGTGTGTGTGTGTGTCTGCCCTCACAATGTATGTGTCAATCTGTGTGTGATAGGAGAAAGAGAGAGCCCATGCCACCCACTATGTGTGTCTTAACTCAGATCGAAGAGATGCTGTGTGCGTGTGTCGCGCGTATCAATGTGTGTCGTGCCAAACACACCAACCCAGCCCAATAAAAAACCCCTTACAGCACTTTGCCATTCTGTGGCACCCTATCAGTGTGTCACATGCAACACACCACACATCTATTCACTAATCAAGTACGTGAGTGACACACGTGCCTCACCTAATTTCTGCCTGACAGCTGCATTATATGAGGGTAATTACGTCCCTCACAATTAAATGGGACTAAACGGTTTAATAGAATAAAAATGGGACCAATTGGTTCGTAAGTTCAAATTTTGGGATTTATTGGTAAATCTCCCTTTTTTTAATTGTTTAAAATTAAGAAAATTAGTATGAGATATTGAAACTCTCACAATACTCTTCACTAAAAAAACTCAATTTTCCTTATATAATAGATAGATAGATATACTAAAAACAAACATTGTCCTCCTTTTGTATGTTGGGTTTTTTTTTTTTTTTTTTTTTTTTTGGGGGGGGAGGGGGTTAAAATCGTCATAAGAGACAAAATAAATTAAAAAGTTAATAAGATAAAATATCACAATTAAATCATAATAATATATTTTTTTTATAAAAATAAAAAAAGTTAAAAAAAATCAAACTCATATGAAATTTTTAATTCCAAACTAAAATATTTAAAAAACTAAAGAGTAAATTACATTGGCACCCCCTGAGATTTGGTCCAATTACATCCCATCCCTGATATTCTGGAAATTACATTTCTACTCCTGTGATTAATAGTCTTATTTCACAAACTTCCTACTTATATAAAAGTCAATAACTCTTAGAAAAACGAAAGAAATTATATTGCAAAAAAAAAAAAAAAAAAAAAGTAAAGCAAAGAAAAGGAAAAAAAATTATGCAGGAAGTAAAACAAAGTAAGAAAAGAGAGACTATATGAGTTCAATATCTTCATTTCGTTCAAATAATTATAATAACAAGGGGTTTTCAAACGTTAAGAGTGATATATATTAAGGGGTTGTTTGAGATATCCTAAATAAGTGCACTTTTTGTCTTTTTGGACTAAAAAGTTGAAGAAAAAAATTATGAATTTTGAGTTAACTTTTTGACTTTTTATGAAAAAATATGTATTAAAAAATTGTATTAATAAGCGTGTAGAAGAAGATAGGATAAAGAGATGGTACAGATTGGCAATGGATCGGCTGGGTGAGTAGATGAGGAAATATTGTCTAGTTTGTGGTCTTTGATTGGATGGTGTTGTTTGGCCCATGGGGGTCCACCACGGGTCCCGTTTTTCTAATCGGAACCGTTCAATGTGTAGAACTCGTTGTGTACTATATGCTTGTAAAAAATCACATTGATTGAATATCGATAACTATCTGATCGTATTAGTTTTTCTTGTTAACTGTCCTAAATAACACTATCTATTTTTATACAAAACTAATTTGATCATGTAGTTAGCGATATCCGATAGAAGTGATTTTTTACAGACATATAGTACTAGACGAGTTCTACACATTCAACAGTTCCGATTATCAAAACGGGACCTGTGGTGGGCCCCCACGGGTCCAACTTTACCGTCTAATTTAGTTAATATCCTACTACAATTTTTTTTTTCTCTGTTAGCGACTGACAGCATCACGTCAATACATCATTTGGGCCAACTTTTTGATTTGTATTAATATTTATATATTAATTTTTCAATATTTGTTTTTGTGAATAGTGATAACTTTTTAATTTTTTGAATAACTTTTTGACTTTTTGAATTTTTCTAAGGTTGCCAAACTTGGCCTAAATCTAAATTTTAGAAGGCGTAAATATAATTTATCCAAAACTAAAAATTTAAAAATTTTAAAAATTAACCTACTTTCCAAACAAATCCTTTTCACTTTGGGTAGTAGTTTACGAAATAATCCAACTTGTTAAAGCAGATGGGAGTGTTCAAGTGAGCAAGCAACAGGGGCAGAAACGGCCAAAGAGAAAATAGAGCCATCTATACTGTAGCAACTCATAACTCCCTCTTGTATTATAATGATAGTATATAGATAGATATAACCACTAAAGAATGTGAGCTAGCTAATTACATGGCCAATGAATGGACTGGTCCTATCCTATTAAAATGAAGGGCTTGGCTTCTCTCCAATTTCAGATCGGATTGAAGGATATTATTAGACCTGTGACGATTTATTGCGGGTCCCATTTCGATAATCCGAACCGTTAATGTGTAGAACTCATTGAGTGTTATATGCTTATATAAAAATCACGTTGATCGGACATCGATAACTACGTGATCAAATCAGTTTTGTATAAATAAAATAGATGGTGAAAAAATAAACTGTTAACAAAAAATTGATCCGATGATATAGATATCGATATCCGATTAACGTGATTTTTTACAGATATATAATACTCGACGATTTCTATACATTGAACAGTTCTGATTATCGAAACAGGACCCGTGATGGACTTCCATGGACCCAACAACATCTTTCAATATGATCTAAGACTGGAGGGAACTCACTGCCTGAAATGAAGTCAAGTAATTACATAATGGACAATAATTATCTTTGTGCCAAGTTCGTACCTATGCGTAACCTACTAGAATCTCTTACTCATTAATCACTAAGACTGTGTTTGGTTGATTAATTTTGATAATAATTTATAAAGATAAATAAAAAGAGTATGTGAAAAGTGTAAAATATAATTATATTTTATTAATATATTTTTTTTCTTTGAATTTTTTTTATTAGATCTTTAAATTTCTTATCAAATCTTTAAATCAAATCCAACATAAGAGCAAGTATAGACTTTTTGGACCAACTTATCCATGTAAAATCATATCATTAGTTAGTGTCCAACTTAACGGCCTAATCTTATGGGCCTTGTAAGAGCAACTCCAAGGGAAGAGGTAAAATGGGACTGTTAGCTATTTTAGCTCGTATGACCCTAATATTCTCGCTCCAATGGGCTGGCTAAATGGCTTCTTATTTTCCCTTGTGGCTTCTCCGCTGGCTTCAATTGGAGAGTGATTGAAGGCTCTCCAAACTCTTCTCTCCCGTGAAATCCATCTGCTCATGTTTCTCCCGCGAAATCAATCTGCTTCTTCAGTGCGAAATCGATCTCCAAACACGCCTCTCCCGCGAAATCGATCTGCTCCTTCAGCGCGAAATCGATCTTCTCCTTCAACGTTGTCTGCAACTCCCTCCATCGACCTCTTCCTCAAGGTATGGATCCTTCTATCTCTCTGTCTTCCCCTTTTATGCAACTCATAAACCCTCTCTCTCTCTCTTTCTCTCTCTCTCTATATATATATAGCACAAACTTTCCTTGTTCCTCTGTAATCTGGGTCTCTCTCATTTTGTTGGTTTTACGAATCTGTATACAATTTATGTGTATCGTTTGTCTGATCTGTGCATACCTTCATACTTCACTGTTCTATTTTTGTGTTTTGTGTTTTTCTATTGCGAATGATTTTGCAAGATGGACCTTAATTCTACATATTCTAAGAATATTATAATGGGTTTACTCACATTCTGGCATTTTATTTGATATTGCCTAGGATATATAGGAAGAACAGCTACCATAGAGATACTATCTCCTTTTCCTATCTGATTTTATGACCTTGTAAATTACTAAGCGAAGAATCGCAGAAGACAACTGTTGTGGCTTAAGCACCAGCGATCTTGGAGGACTACTCACCTGACTCCACCATTGTTCTTCACGGACCCAAACTAGCTAACCGCAGGTATAATTTTCCAATCCCACAAACCCAATTCAAATTCAAACTGCTAAATATGAAGAATTGAAATGATGACCATCAAAATTCGATTTGGGTGTTTGTTAAAATGCCCAAATGAAACTTTATTCCTCCATATTCATATACTGCTTTGCTTTGTATGAACTATACATATGAATCTGCATTTGAGATGTTGAAAGGTAGTTTACTATATATTGTGTAGTAGTACCAAGTCACAACCATGGAAAAAATCCAAGTTCAACCCACTTGTTTAAGCTCTTTTGTTCATATGATTTTGGCTGATAAATTAGGTGCACATCTAATCTGATTATCTGGTCTAACTTTGAAAATTGGTAAGATAGGCATGATGACATGTTCTTCATATAGAAATTGGACTTGGTTAGGAATCTACAAATTTACAAATTTCCCCAAAATCTTTGTGGGGCGATTCAAATGGAGAACTCGAAATTGGGATTTATTCACATGGGCATGGGCCAACCAAAATAAAATTCCAAAAGCTAGTAGTAAAAGTGGGATGGTTTCAAAGAACCAGTTATTTGACCATTGAGACTGTCTATTTATACCCAATCAACCTTACCCTTCCCCTACCTTTGTACCTTTGAATTAGCACCAAAATCAAAACTCTGGTTGTTCAGAGAATTCTTGCAACTAATATTTCAAAAATCCCATAATCTGCCATTTCAAAAATCAAGCCAAAATCCAGCCTTCTTCCTTGCCAAATCATAAATTCTGTCTTCTACCTATTAAAACTCTAACCATACAAATTTTAACATACATACATATAACATCATGGATCTTTTTATTTTCTATGAGAAGTATAATTAACAGTAATACACCAAAAAATACAAATTGAAGACTCTCAAAACACTTACAATTATGTGAAATTTAAGAATACTGAAGAAAACTACATTTTTTAAACACACATTCTTTACACTACATTCTTTTAATACACCCACAATTACACATGCGTATGTTTTGGGATTGAGACAAAATAAAACACAAAAACAAAAGCATCAAGGTTTAAAAGAGAACATTGAACATCAAATTCTGAAATGCCTATAAGCATTTTGCTTACGGTCAAGAATAATGAAAACATGATAGAACATACAAAGAAGAATTCAATTACCAACTTTTTTCCTTAATCAGAACAGTCATTTGAAACCTTGTTTAAGTAATCAATTGGAGTACAAACAATATCAAAATAAAAAATAAAAAAAATTATTTCAAACATTAAGACCAATCTGAACATGAAAAACGGATACTTAAAAGGCCTAAGTTGTTGTTGTTGTTTTTTTTTTCTCTTAGTAAGTAGGGATCAATCAAAGTTGCTGAAAATAACTTATATAATTGGTGCGTATTTTTAGAAGTTTATTAGCTAAGTGTTGTTAGTTTGCAATGGTTCCAGCATTTCATCAAAAACCTGGTGGCCAAAAGCATAGATAGAGAGGTCCACATGCTTAAAGAAAAAGTTCCTTAAAAAGAATGACAGTAATGTTAAAAATGTTCTTCCAGTGAGTCTATGCAATAAAGGACTTCATTTGATACAGTAAAAAAAAAAAAGTTGTACCAAAAAAAAAAAAAAAAATTTGCTTGCTCATGCAAAAACCCCCAATTTCAGTGTTTTTAATTCGTGAATCCAGAAAAATATGTCTGAAAAACTCTGTTTTTGATTTATGGGTTTGTCTATTTTTGCTTCTTTGATCTTTGTTAACCAATATATATATATATATATATATGTATGTATGTATGTATATCAAAATTGATAATAAGAGGGAGATTTAAAAAATGTATAGTTGATCAGGTTTAAGTTCTAGCTTGCTAAAATCTCTCTTTTTTCCTTCCCTATCACCTTTAATCATCTATACTATTATACACACACAATTTACTCACTCAGGTCATCCAAATCATCCAAAAAAGTCAATTCAATTTAAATTCAGAGTTATACCATCACGATAATCATCATCTAAATCCTCAACATAATAGGAGTCATCGTCTTCTACAATCAGGCCTATGATCCTCCCCGCAAAAAAAACGCAATTTTGTTTTACAAAAACAGGAAAAGCAAAATCAAAACATAGACAAATAGGGGAAATGGAAGAACCTTGGAAGAAGATTTGTGCTTTTTGCTATGGCGACCCTTTTCACCTGCAATTAGAGAGTGAATCAATTAATTCATATCATGGGATGGTTCTGTTCTGTCCTGTTCTTTGCTGTCATGGGCTGGTTACTGTTGCTGGTTTTGTTCTCTTCGGGGCTGCTTGTTTTGGTGTGTTGGGAGTCTAGGTGTTCTTTGCTTTCTTTTGTGTTGGTGCCTTACCAACTGCTCTCTGTTTTTTTATTGATTTTGTCAATATTTTTGCTTGATCATTATCAATAAATTTCATCTTTGGCTGTTTCAAAAATAGGTGTACATCATACAACATCTGGTCATCTTGAAAATTGGTAAGATCACCCAGGCTGATCTAGACTATTTGATGAGTGTGCCACTTCTAGAACATTTTAATAATTGCAAGTATTTATACATAGACCAGAGACATTACACAAAGCATAAAATCTAAGTCAAACCCTCAAACCAGACAACTTAAACAGATTCTAGTAAATCAACCTCAACAAAACAACTAGTGTTTTAATTTACGTGATCTCCATTTATTAATTAATTTGTTTCCAATTGGGAATCTTAGTTATTTCTCCAACCCAATATATATTGCCATAATTTTGTTTACCTTGTCTATAGATGAGTCAGCAACAAAATGATGCATATTTCACCAACTTGATGAATGATGGGAATGATTATGAATTTATGGATGAACCTCTTGACCAAAGGGATCAGTCTTCCCCATTCTCTCCTCAAATAGAAACCACCAAGAAACCACAACGAGGTGGCAACTTCACTCTGAGAAGAAAGATGCTCATATCGGCATGGCTTAACATTAGCTTAGATCCAAAGGTAAGGAATGAACAAAAATCAAAGGCATATTGGCTAAGAGTGTGGGAGTATTTCCACCAGTTCAAAACGTTCTCATCAAATCGTAGTCAAACTTCTTTAATGAATCGTTGGTCAGCGATTCAACTTGCCACAAATAAGTTCAGTGGATGCTTCACCCAAATCCAAAGGTTGAATCAAAGTGGAAAGACTGAAAAAGATAAGGTATTAATGCCATTGAGATTTTTATACTTATTATCATTGGAATTGTCTAATCTCATGATAATCAGTGTTCTTTTATCTATTATTCAGATTCATGATGCGAAAGAAATTATACAAAGAGTTGTACAAATCATCATTTCCATTTGAACATTGTTGGCATGAGTTAAGAGATCAACCAAAATGGCGAGAGGAATATAACATGAAGAAACAAAAACCCAAAAAAGTGGCAACTCCAGGCGTTTGTTCTCCTAGTGCACCGAATTCAATCAATTTAGAGGACAATGATGTTTTACATAATGACAATGTAGACTTGGAAAGACCACCGGGTAGGAAGGCTGAAAAGGAACGTTTGAATAAAAGAAAGAATAAAGATTGTGGAAATGAAGGAGGGTCCCATATTTTAATATTATTAGAGGATTTAAAGGAAGATAGAAAGAAAATGAATGACAAGAAAATAGAGATGTATGAAAGGTCGTATCTTCAAGAGCAAGAAAAGATTGATAATGAGAAAAAGAGGACGCAAATGGAACAAGAAAAGGTTGATAATGAGAAAGAGAGGATAAGAATGGAACAATTGAAGGAGGAAGAGCGAATAATGTCAATAGATACGAGTGGTCTGCCTTCATTGCAAGCAGAATACCTTCATCGTCGCCAAACGGAAATTCTCCAAAAAAAGATTTAGTTGTTGGAACTACCTAAAAAGAATTTAGTTGTTGGAACTATGTTTTTAACTTTATTTATTGTTGGATTTGATTCTCCATTGTAGTTAGAACTATGTTTTTTATGCAGTTTATGTTTTTTGAGGACTTTATGCAGTTTATGTTGGAATTAGTTATTATATGTTAAAATTATTTTGGAACTACCTACTGTTGAATGGTTGAACTAGTAGTAATTTAATTACTAAGTGAAATTCTTGTTGAATGGTTGCTAAAGTACTCCATGGCTAAATATAATTGATTGTTGTATGTTGGATTGGAGTGCTACTTATTTACAGGACATTTCTATTTGTTGATGAATTAAATACAGATTATGTAAGTTGCTGGTGTTTTGATTTTGGAAGTTGTTTGATATGTTTTATAAATTTGACTTTGCAGCAAAATTGAAGTTGTTAGGCAGAACTTGCAAAGCTTAAGAAGCAAAACACAACCTAATATTTATTTTCAGTAGTTTATCTCTCAGCTTCATTCTTCTTTTAATTTCCATGGCTCGCAATAGTGTAATGAAGATGATTATTGATGACTCTGATTCTGATAATGAATTGGAAATATTTGCAATAGCTGCTTTAGAAGAAGAGCGGTTAAATAATGAGAGACAATTGAGATTACGTCGTGGTTCCATTGAAGGTCATGTAGTTATTTATCATAATCGAATTCAAGGCCACAAGAGACTTTATCAAGATTATTTTTCTGAAACGCCTACATATCCTCCCAATTTATTTAGGAGGAGGTTCCGGATGAGTCGATGTCTTTTTCTTCGTATTTTATCTATGGTGGAAGCATATGATCCTTATTTTGTCCAAAAGGAAGATGCTGTTGTAGTTCTTGGTCTGTCTTCCCTTCAAAAGATGACAGCTGCTATGAGGATGCTTGCTTATGGAGTAGCGGCCGATTCTGTATATGATTATGTGAGGATTGGAGAAAGCACTGCAATAGAAAGTTTACAAAGGTTTGTTGAGGCAGTGGTTGCAAATTTTTCAGATGTATACTTGAGGACACCAAACAAAGATGACATTGCTAAATTACTAGAGGTGGGAAAAAATCGTGGGTTTCCTGGAATGTTGGGGAGCATTGACTGTATGCATTGGAAGTGGAAGAATTGTCCTACTGCATGGAAAGGTATGTATTGTGGTCACATCCGCGAGCCAACTATTATTTTAGAAGCCGTGGCTTCCTATGATCTATGGATATGGCATGCATATTTTGGATTACCTGGATCTCATAACGACATAAATGTGCTAGAACGTTCTTCTGTATTTTCTCTCCTTACTGAAGGGCGTGCCCCCCAAGTTGAGTACTCAATCAATGGAAATGACTATATAATGGGATATTATCTCGCTGATGGTATATATCCTCAATGGTCAACATTCGTTAAAACAATCCCATCTCCATGAGGCAATAAGCAAATACATTTTGCTAAAGCTCAAGAGTCAGCAAGGATGGATGTCGAACGAGCATTTGGGGTGCTCCAAGCAGGTTTCGCAATTGTGCAAGGACCTGCGCGTTTTTGGAAAGTTGAAACCCTTAAAGTTATTATGAAGGCATGTATAATATTGCATAACATGATTGTTGAAGATGAGGGAAATGAACAAAATATAGACTGTAATTATGATGCAATCAAAGAAGGTCTCCCTCTAGCAGTGTCACATGAGCGTACACCCGAACTTTATGAATTCATTCAAAATCATCATCACATCAGAGATAGACAAACTCATTCTCAACTCCAAGCAGACCTAGTTGAGCATTTGTGGCATCTACATGGAGATTTGTAACAACTTGAATTAGAAATAGTTTATTTATTTTGAAGTTTATTCCTAACTTTGCTATTTATGATTTTTTTTTTATTCATTGACCTTTGTAAGGTTTTTAATTAGTTATTTTGTGTTCTTTCAGTTCTTAATTTAATTTCATAAATTACAATTATTGAAGAACTTCTTTTGTATTGTTATTTTTAAAAAAAAATTCTTTATTGTTTTCTTTTATTCTTTCCCTCCCCTCCCCTTCAAGATGGTTCCACAAAATTCATATATTGGTATATATTCATGTACTATAAGTTTTATAATAAAAAAAATTAAATATTACTTAACATTATTTTTTATAATATTTTTAAAACTAGTATTAAAAAATATTTTCGCAAATGTCACATTGGCAACCATATTAGTGTTTGGTGTGTATGTGGCATTTTATGAAAAAGATTGTAATATATATAGCATTTTTTGTTTTGAAAATTGGTTTAGTTAATTTGAATGACTAGTTAAAATAAAGAGTATGATTGGAACATACAATAGCTAAACTAATTAGGTAAAATAAAGAGTGTCCTTTTTTTGTACTTCAGCTAGTGAAAAATAAAGAGTATGGTTGGAGAATCCTATGTTCGCCCTGCAAATGTTGCGAACTATTGGAGGGTAGTTCATCTCCTGTCCTTGGTCACGTTAGAGAGGTTCAATCTGGCCTAGTATATGTATATCACTTGTGTAAAAATTATGTTCATCGGTTAATTGTAATTTCAAAATTTTTATTACGTTTATCTTTAAAAAAAATGAACAATAAGTTTGTTTTTATAATAATTTTATTAATGTATGCTCTAAAGGTACATGTAAAATCTTTTCGAAAGTGAGTACACCAAAAAATATATATTGCCTTTCAAATTTTCTTACCATGCGCTCTAAAAGTACAAATTAACAATATTTTGTTTGAAATAGACCGTTATGAGGAATTTAGCCCTCGTTTGGCTAACTTAGGAACTATTTGGGAATATGAGTTAAAAGTCAAAAGTCAGCTTTTAATATATTTTTTATTATATTATCTCTCACATAAAATAATAAAAAAAATTAAAAAAATCAAAAAGTCAACTTTTAATCATTTTTCTAAAACACCCCTTAGTTGGACTAAAAAACACAAGAGACAAAATATGTTAAATAAGCCAATAAAACAAAATATCACATCCAACAATCATTTCACTTTTTCTTTCACAAAAGTCAAAAAAATCAAACCAAACGAACTTTTTAGTCTCAAGCTAAAAAAGTCTCAACTCAAAAAAATCAATTAAAAAAGTCAATGCCAAACGACGACTTAGGCCTCGTTTGATATGCAACTGTTTTCACTTAAAAGTCAAAAAATTACTAAAAAAATCAAAAGCCTATAACCTATATTAAAAAGTTAAAGATTTCATTTTCTTTTTACTTTTTTCACATTTTTTGTAAAAATTCAAAAAGTTATTTCAAATATACTGATTTTTTTTACCTCATATTTTAGTAAACAACTAAAAAATTACTAAAAAAACTTGTTCCGAAACAAGGCCTTAATATATAGATTGTCCATTCCTAATGGAACCCAAACAAATAGGAGTTAAATGTTTTGTAATTCAAAAAAATAAAGGATGCCAGCAAATTATGGCAAAATTGTAAGACTATATACATATTTTTTAAAAAATCAAGGGAGATTCCTATAATTTACTTACTAATTTGAGTAATTTTTTATATATAATAATTACATATTGTCCCTTTTAAGTTTTATATTGTTCTCGTTGTATTCCTTAAAGTAACTTTTCACCAATTTAACCCATTAATATTTGTAATCTATCTATTTATATCTATATCTATACTATTATATTATGTCATGTGTTTCTTATTTCTCTATTAAAAATAAAAAATTAAATATTAAGGTAGTGAAAAAGGCTCAAAATTTACCACCCAAAAAAAAGACTCAAACCTAAGATTATTGATTTGGTAAATAATACTTTTGTCACTTGAAAAAAAAAAGAGGAGAAAGAGTGAGACTCAAAACTTAAACCTTTGATTGGACAAAGAAGATACTTATTACTTGACTAATACATGATAAAAATTAAATATTAAGATAGTGAAAAAGACTCAAACCTAAAATATTGATTAATAAATAATAATTTTATCACTTAAAAAAAAAAAGAAGGAATAAATGGAAAGAGTGAGAATCAAAACCTATACCTTTATCTATTTATACAATTAAGTGAAGGCCTAAATTACTATTATGTGAAGGCCTGAATTAGTTTAGTAAGCTTTCTTCTTCTCTTTATGCCACGTGGCAACATTAGATATGTTAAAATAAAAAAATTATTATACATAGCATAAATAAGTTTTGAATCCAAAATTTTGAATTTCATTAAAAATATACTTATCACTTGAGTAACATACATATTATGATATTAAATTTATTATTATTTGTTTTTATTATTAATTATCTGAATTACATGCGTATCTGTTGGCTTTTTGGCTTTCGAAGATTATTTTTTTAATTGCGAGTGTGCTAGCAAGGATCAATTAGTCCTTACAGAAAATTAATTGCCAATCAATTATCAGACGATTGTATTTAGTTCTTTCAGCCTCAATGAAGAGGACTTTTACTGGTGGCTTGACTTAGGAGAATTAAGCAAATAACAATTAAATGAAGAACAATTGAAGTATTTCATTAAGATGAAAAAACTTACAATGATCCAAACTCGGCCTCGTAGAGGTTTATAGCAAATTTACTTGAAGCTACTCCTATGAATGAAGTGCAGTGCAGGAATTTTAAAGTACAGTAATGTAAAGAACTGAAAATGTAAGACTGTAAATATAAAACTGGAAAAGAATTAAAGTAGAATAAGACTGGTTTTTTGGATCTGAGTCTGGAGGGCTTTTTCTGGGGCCTTCTCTGCTATTTATACTGCTCAAGGATGACCATCGAACTGCATTTCCAACCGTCGAACTGCTCCTCCATAATCGCTGATCATGTTGCCTTAAGAATAGTTCCATTACGCCATTACTTGCAGTTAGGCTTCCTTCCTAAATTTGAATTCAAATGTGAGTAACCGTTGAAGCCACATCACCTTGCATCTCTTTGTTGATCCACTACTACTCAAATCTCGTAATAACCAATACTAACTGCCACGTGTACGATCAGGATCGAAGACTTGAATAATCTTCCTATATTACCCTTATTTTGCCATATGTCGAATTGTAATTGGCTTGTACAAAATATGTAGCCAACATTACCCTCCGCACTAATATACCCAATACTTGGTAATATTAGTGGATCAAGCCCTTTTCTCCACGTTCTAGAACGTGCATGGGCTTTGCATTCTTCTAGAAATGCAACTATCATTCATCACCTGCATTAAACTCTCCTTCAATCTTTTGAACACCCCCACCACCTTAGCATTCGAACAGACTGATGCATTTTTTATGGTTGAATCAATTTTTCCATCCATTGATCGAGCACACGAAGAGTCATATGATGATGCTGTTCCTCCTCGAAAGAACCTCCATGTATTAATTAGCCACCTTTACCCACCTTTCTATATTCAGGTCATGGATGCC
This sequence comes from Camellia lanceoleosa, assembly GCA_025200525.1. Taxonomy (NCBI): domain Eukaryota; kingdom Viridiplantae; phylum Streptophyta; class Magnoliopsida; order Ericales; family Theaceae; genus Camellia; species Camellia lanceoleosa. The sequence goes on along the minus strand of CM045758.1, from coordinate 6,398,590 downwards.
TTTGCAACTTACCAACCTTTGGACTTCGAACTTATTGCCCTTTATCCTTCGATTCAGAAACTTACAAATATGGACATGGGAAGTTCTTCTTCTGCCTCACCCTTGGACTACGAACAAACTGCTCTCAATCTTTTGATTCAGAAAGTCGCAAATATGGACATGGGCAGTTCTTTTTCACAACCCTCTGCATGGGATAAAGCTGCAACTTCTTCTTTTTCTGGGGCTTCTGACTGGACAAGCTGGTCAAAACCTGAGGTCTGTTATTTGAGAGAACGAATCAATCATTACTTTGTCGAGTTTACTGACCCTTTAGAGTTCCCTTCCTATGCGCGAAGCTCGGTGGTCTATCCCTACGTGCCCATTGACCATCGACGCAGTTTGGAGGAGAATCTGTTTGTGGCATGATATACATCTTTAATGCCTACAAAGATAGTGCACGCCGCCCGACGCTTAGAAGAAGCACAAGGGTACAATCCATCATTCTTAGCCCAGAAGGCGAAGATTTGTTCTTCTGACTGGCTTGATTATATTAATGCCCTTGTTCCTTTTGCCCTTGCTCCATCTCCTAAAATAGAAGCATCCACACTTTCTCTTCCACCAAATCCTTGCTAGATAGAGAGACTGAGGCTTGCTCTCTCAGCGGATAAGGTCTTTCCACCTTACAAACCTCCACCTTCCCCTACTCCAGCTGAGCGGAAACAAGCTCAACTTCTGCTCGCGACTTTCTCTCACTTGCCCTTTAATGTTCTTGAGGACGAAGTCCTTCTCAAGAACCTTCAATGGGCTTGTGATATTCTGACCCGGGGTCATGTCCTCAATCCCCTTGCCCAAGCAGAACTTCACATGTTTTTGGACCAACTTCCATTGCTTTTCCACTGGCATCGGATCTCTATGGCCACCACACAATCTTTAGACCAGCTCTCGTCTCTTTGAGTTCATGCCTAGTACGAAGCAGAGAACTTCATTGAAGAATTTGATGATTTCAAGAATAAAGATTCTGCGTACTGGGATGACTTAGATATAGATGAACTGGAACAAGGACTGAGAGAAGCAGCATTCGAAATAAAGGCTGAAGAGCTCTTTTACGAAGTGAGAGCACATCAACTCATGTAGCCAATGTTAGAAGAAATAGAGGATAGAATAAAGAAAGAACAGAAATTCATTGATCATTGTTGGACTAAATTTCATGATCTTGTTATTTATTCCATTTCCTATTTTTATGAGCTTGAGTTTGTACCCAAATAGGGCCATCCGATGTAATAGCTTTTGCTTTAATATCACTAAGACTTTTTCTTTGTTTGGTATGGTTGATCTTGTCCCCATTTATCTTTAAAGCAAATTCAGGGCTTTGAACTAAACAATCTTATCCTTCGAATTTTGACTCAATTGTTTTAAATGAAACACTAAAAAGAATCAACAATGAATTCTTCCAATCTATGGAATATAGTTAACAGTTTTGCTGATTTTCATTTGGAATTAGTGCTTCGAATTTAACAATCTTACCCCTTAAAGCTCGTTTTAATCATAACCAACATATGGTCATGGTTAGTATGATCAACCAATTTTGAATTGACCACTTTTGCTTCAAAGAACAGTCCATGCTGTTTTAGTTCAAAGGACAATCTCTGTTTGTAAGTATACAAACCAACTAATGGTTTTGATATTTCGAATATCAATTCTCATCCTTAAGAGGTCTCAAGTTTTACTTCGAAAGACATTACTTTTATTGAAAGACCTAAAAACAGGTCTTCAATCCTTTTGAAGCAAACAAATACTTGAGTATTCTTATGTCTTTAGGAATGGAATGTGCTTCAAAGCCGGCTTCGTAGTTTTGAAGCCGTTGTTATTTGACTTTTGGTGCCAAAACCTGATTTCGAAGCCAAATATTTTATTTCGAAGCTGGTATTAACATCTGGGCTGTGTTTTTCCCTCCACAAGTATCAATATTGAAGGAAACTCTTCATATTCGTACTCTTAGTGCTTAACAAATTACGCGATATGTTTTCCAGACACAAAGGCTTTTAAAACCCTTTTATTTCGTGCTCTGAAATCGCTTGCTCGCTTAACACACAAACCCTTCTCTTTTGTTAGCTCTTCCTTCATTGCTACTTGCTACTAATGGATCCTTCCTCTCTGAAAGTACTTGTTGGCGATTGCATAAGCCTAACCATGGCTTTGAAAAGATGTATCGATGAAGAAATCGCCAAGCTAACAACTGATGGGTCAAGTGCTATAGATAGCCGTCTCTTTGTTCCTCGTCACAGCAACAAACAAGAATATGTCTTGGGTCCCATTTTTCAAGAGGCTTCTGCTCAACTTCCAGCTTTATACCCTCGTCTGGAGGATCACTTTCTTCCCTACGAAGGAGGGCTCGACTGGGGAAATTGGAGGGTGACCAGACCTCATCGCTGCTGGCCGACATTGAGAGCTGAATGGGAAGAATGGTATGACAGAGTTGTGCCTGCGCGAGAAGACGACCTGCAAGAGCTCTGTATTCTCGATGCCCTCCGTCTTTCCAGGTTTATCATTCCTGAAGACCCTTTTTTGATTCTTGCTGCTCTTTGTTTTTGGAACATGGCTTTCAATTTTTTCCAATTTTGGTGTGGCATGATGGCTCCACCGTTCTTGATATCTGCCATCTTTTAGGGCTTTCACCTCTTGGCTTTCCTTTTACTCCTGGCTATCCAGACCTTCCTGTTAAGTTCTCTCTTTTACCCTTAAACTCCTCTTACAGCGATTTTGTAAAGGCCGAAAATAAAAGGGTAGGTCCCGTGAGAGATAGAGAACTTTTTTCCTTCATTTTGTACTGGTTGTGCAAATTTCTTTTTTGTACATTATCTCAGAGGATTATGCCTAAGTTTGCTCCACTTGCAAAGGCACTTGTTTTGAAAAAACGCATAGCCCTGGCTCCTTATCTCTTAGGCTATGTTTATAGAGCCTGTTCCCAATTTTGTGAGAAATCTCTTGATATGAACCAAGGGGGTCCCCATTGGGTGCTCCAACTCTGGCTTTTTGCTTACTTCACTGATTTACATCCCAAATGCTTGAAATTCCTTGTTCAGGACCCTAGTACTTATGGGGAAAAATATGCTAGAGTCATCCTTTATCATGCTTCCTTTGCCTACTATCTCACCTTTTTTTTACCAACTTCCTATTTCTCCACCTACTACTTTCTTCTGCCTCTTCGATGCCAATAAAGGACCTGCTTGGCTACGAACATTCTTACCTGATAAAGAGTGCTCTACCCCATCTCACAAAGACATGTGGGCTTCTATTTTGCTGCCGAGGGAGCTGTTTATTGGCACTTTAAACCCTCGAGCTTATAAATGTATAGCTGAGGTGTACTACCCTTCTCAGTTTGCCAGGTAGTTTGGGTTCACTCAGAGGATTCCTGTTCCACTTTGCAGTCTCTCGAATGTCCATCTTACGGCCAGAGATCTGAGAATACCCAAATCAACGCTAGAGGCGGCTACATTCAAGTTGCTGAAAGAATCGAGTGAGTTCACATTTGTCCCCTTTCTTCTCTCTGACTTGGTTTTGAAAAGATTCAAAAACTGGTGGACAGTCAACATGGAAGTACGCCTATCACAGTGCACCCTCATGACTTACTAATTGGGTTAGGAGTGCCTTCGAAGGCCAAATCAACAACAGTTGAGAACATCCCCTCTCTTTCTACAGCTGCCAAAACTGCTCTTGTAGTCTCATCCTCTCCTGCTAGAGTTACCAGAGCTGCTTCAAAGAAGGGTAAGTATTTTCAGGTTTTCCCCTTAGACTTTTTGTTTGTTTCCTTTACATTCATACCTCTTGGTGCAGGGTCTCCACAAGAAGAATCTCCCAAGAGGGCTAAAGTCCTAGTTGCTCTCAAGGACAAACAACAGCAGAAAAAGAAAAGAAAGCTAGTGCTTACTCCTGAAGAATCTGAATCCCAAACCGAAGAGAGGGAGATTGAGAAAGAGCAGGAGGAACCATTGCAGAGAAAAAAAAGAAAGCAGATGGCTGCCTTTTCTGCTGATTCAGTTGAAAACCTTACTCATGGGACAGCCACCAAAGCAGCAAAAAAGAAACTCGTCCTTGAAGAGTCTGGATCCCATCTTGAAGAGAGAGATGTTGAGAAAGAACAGGAAATACCAGTATCAAGAAGAAAGAGAAGGAAAACGACTGTCTCTCCTTCTGATTTGGTCGAAGACCCTGTTTATGAGGCAGCCGCTAAAGCAGTAGAACAGGAACACTCTAAAGCCATAATTGTCTTCTAAAGAGTTGATAAGAGACGGCAACAACAGTTCTTAAGAGATGAAGCTGCTGCTGCTGATGCAATCCAAAGAGAGGCTGCAAGAAGGCAACACACTGCTGAGCACTACTCCCTTCGTAGTTCTCTTATCATTGCCAACACTTCCGAAACAAGTAATTTCTTTCATGCTTCTACTATCTCTCCTTTATCAAATTTTTGGTATTTGAAACTTGACATTATTTTACATCTCTTCTTTTGCAGCAACAACTACTGAGCCTGTTCTTCCAATAAGGACTTCCTCAGTTTCAGTTGAAGTTGATCAAATGCAAAATGTGAGGGCTATTCAGATGATATTCCCACTTCCTAGGCCTACATTCAATGTATCCACCTTGAAGCCAAGCATTCCTGCATCTCTTTCCTTTGGATTAAATCCAAATCTTCCTTACTTATCTTTGGATCTACCCCAATTCATTTCTCTTTCAAGCCTTGCTCTTCCATCTCCTTCTAAGGAAGTTCCACCTGCTGCTCCATCTCTGATCGTAGCTGATTCCCCTACAGAGGGTGCTGGAAGCTCTCCAACCCATGGTTTATTACTTTTACCTACTTCCAGCCCTTCTTCTCTTGACCTATTGGTGGCTAGGACCATAGATACTGCTGAAGATGCTCCACCCATTTCTCCTATCCCTATATAGTCTTCTGTGCCTTCCACCACTACTCTTTCTGCACCCTTCATGTCTACGGATGAGGTAGATATTTTCGAAGCAAGACTAGCAAGTCTCTTCAACATGCCCTCTACCTCTCCAATAACTAATGATGAGGCTGAACTATTAGTTCTGGCTGATTCCTTGCTAGAAATTCTTGAGAGCTCCTCTTCCTCCAGTAGTAAGCCTTCTGCATCTCTAATGGACTTAGACAGCTGTCTGGAATTATTGATATCTTTTTCAAAGATTCCTTTCGAGGCTTTACAAAGGCCTATAATAAGAAATGGCTTCCTTTAGTGCTGCAAAGTTGTTGAGTAATCCAGTATAACTGTCTCAAGTCATCTGTCTCAAGCAGCAGCTACTATTGACTTTTACATTAACATTTGTCATGCTGCCAAGGCTGCAGAGGAGAAATTAGTGAGAGATCAGAGTTTTGTTTCCACAGTACATGCTGAAGTCTCAGGGCTAAAAGAACAACATTCCTCTGTCTCCCATTTTTGAACTCAACTACTCGAGAAGAAAGCTCAACTTGAGGAGGAGCTACTTGTAGTGAACCAGGCCTTAATTCGAACTGACATCAAATTGCAGATCACCAACCAAGGATTGGCCGATCGAAAACAAGAAATGACCACAGCCATCCAGTTGGTTTCTTCATTTAAGAATATGAAGTCTGTTGTTAAAGAACAATTAAGGTATTGTAATGATTTCTAGGCCAATTTATGACAGAATGTATTTAACTCTTTATGAAAAAACAAATTCTGATTTGTCATTCGAGTACTCTTGTGTTCTTTTGCTTGACATTTATTCTATTCCTCATGTTTCCCAAATAGTTGGAAAATAAGGCTTCAAATATCTGCCATTAATCTTTTTGGGATGTATGTATCCATTCAAATTCCTCAAATGGTATGCTCCAAAAGGCAGGACTTTATGAATTTGATATGGTCCTTTCCAGTTAGGCGACCACTTACCAAACTTGTGACTTTTAATTCCTATTGGGAGTATTGTCTTCCATACCAAATCACCTTCATCAAAGCCAATGTATTTAACTTTCTTATTGTAATTTTTTCCTGCTTTCTTCTTTTGAAAGAGAATGCTATTTAATGCCAAAATTCTGGCTTCATCTATGCCTTCTAATTCCAAGCACATACTCTGATGGTATTGCTTAGGATCTAGCTGGTTTTGGCATCTTACCCTCAAAGACTTAACATTAATTTTCACAAGTAACACTGTATCATGCCCATACACCAAGGCATAAGGAGTAACTCCTGTGCTTGACCTTAGGGAGGTTTTGTAAACCCACAATACATTCAACAATAAGTTATGCCAATCCCTAGGATTGTCTTCTACAACCTTTTGTATTCCTTTCTTCAAGGACTTATTGGATGATTCAGCTTGACCGTTGGCTTGTGCATAATAGGGGGTAGAATTAACAAGGCTAATTCCAAATTCTGCCACAAAGGACTTCACCATTTTCCTATCGAACACAGTCCCATTATCAACAGTTATAGTTTGTGCGATACCAAATCTATGGATTAAATCCTTGATGAATCCAATGACTTCAGTCTGGTCTACAGCCTTGTATAGTTTAGCTTCAACCCACTTAGTGAAGTAATCAGTGGCCACTAAAATGAAACAATGATGCTTCGAAGAGGGTGGGTGTATTTTCCTCATCATATCCATGGTCCATCCTCTGAATGGCCAAGGCTTTACTACTGCATGTAGGTCAGTTATGGGCACATGCCTTATTGTGCCATGCTTTTGGCATGCTTGGCAACCTTTTGCATACTCTGTGCAGTCTTTAAGGATAGTTGGCCAATAGTAGGAATGCCTTCGAAGCAACCATCTCATTTTCACACCAGGCTGATGAGCACCACAGATGCCTTCATGAACCTCCGCTATAGCTGCTAATGCTTCTTTTGGGTCTAAACATTCCAGCAATAAACCATCTCCCCTCCTTTTGTAGAGAGCATTGCCATATATGATGTATTGCATAGATTGCAATTTAATTTTTCTGCTGGCCTTCAAGGATGGGCCAGCCAAGTACTGCATTATTGGATGCCTCCAATCTTGTTCCTGTAAGTCATTATGATTGACTTCCAGGACCACATTCCTTTTATTTAAAGGTGGTATAGATTTCTGGTATGTTGTTTGGCTTATGTCCCTTTGAGTATTATCCATTCTCTTGAAATTCGAAATTTTCTGAGTCACATCATTAGCTCTATTATTTAAGAATCTTGGGACATGAGTTACATTTGTTATTTGAAATTGAAAAAGCAGATGTAATGTAATAACATAGTATGGCAACATGCTTATACTTTGACATTTGAAAATTCCTTTCACTTGGTTAACCACCAATTGAGAATCTCCAAATATGTCAACTGCATGAACTTGTAATTCAATAAGAATTTCCAATCTCACTATTAAGGCTTCATATTTAGCTTGATTATTAGAACAAGTAACTTCATCCACTCTGAAACCATGTGTGGTTTCTATTCCTTGTGGTGACTTAATCGCTATACCAATTCCAGTTAGGCCATTGGCTTTTGATCCATCGAACCACATTTGTCATGGCTCAACGCTAGCCATACCAAGTTCCATTATCTCTTGGCTTTCTGTTTGAGATGGATGATCTGCCAAAAAATTGGCTAAAACTTGTCATTTTACTGCCTTTTGGGGAACATATTCTAAATGAAATTCTGATAAGACTAATACCCATTTGCCAATTCTTCCCCTCAATATAGGTCTGGATAATGTATACTTAACCAAATCTGTGGTTGCAATTATTAAGACAGTTGTAGGCAAAAGATAGTATCTTAATTTTATTGCAGCAAAATACAATGCAAGGCATAGCTTTTCTACAGCTGAGTATTTACATTCACAAGAATTTAAAAACCTACTAAAGTAATAAACAGCTTGCTCCTTGCTTTCTTCATTGTCTTGGGCTAAGAAAGCTCCCAATGAATCTTTTGCTGCAGCTATGTACAACTTCAAGGGCTTGTCACCCTTTGGTGGCATCAGCACTGGAGTGTTGGCCAAGTAGGCTTTGATACCTTCGAAAGCAATTTGATGCTTTGCTGTCCACACAAATTCCTCTTCATCTTTCAGCCTTAATAAGAAAGAAAATACTTTAGTTTTCCCTGCAGTGTTAGAAATGAATCTTCGAAGAAAATTAACCTGTCCAAAGAACTTTTGTAATTCTTTCTTACTTGATGGAGATCTGACTTCAATGATGGCTTTGGCTTTATTCTGATCAATCTGTATTCCTCTCTTATGTACCACATAGCCCAAGAAGTTTCTAGATGATACACCAAAAGCACACTTAAGAAGATTGAGTTTCAACTTGAACCTTCTCATTCTTTCAAAAGCTGCTTCTAAGTGAAACAGATGCTCCCCTATGGATTGGGATTTAACTACAATGTCATCAATATAACATTCTAAATACCCTCCAATGAGGTCATGAAAGATAGTGTTCATAACTCTCTGATATGTAGCCCCAGCATTCTTCAGGCCAAATGGCATTTTAACCCATTCGAAGGTGCCAATATTCCCAGGACATCTGAATGCTGTCTTGTGAACATTCTCCTCTACAATGCAGATTTGGTTGTAACCAGAGTGCCCATCCATCATTGATAAAATTTGACGCCCTGCTGAACTGTCTACCAACAGATCTACTATAGGCATAGGATACTCATCTTTTGGAGTTGCTAGATTCAAGTTTCTGAAATCAATGCATACCCTCATTTTACCATTCTTTTTAACTACAGGCACAATATTGGATAGCTACTCAACATATCTGGCTGTTCTAATAAAGCCTGCCTTAAGTAGTCTAAGAATTTCCTCCTTAACTTTCTGAATTACTTCTGGACTCATTCTTCTTGACTTTTGCTTGTATGGCTTGAAATTAGGCCTCATAGGGAGCCTATGTTCTATTAATGATCTTTCCAATCCTGGTAGTTCATTATAAGACCATGCAAAACAATCTTTATACTTCTTCAGAACAACCAACAATTGGTCCCTGTCCAGAGCATTCAAACAAGCACTTATATAGGTGGGCTGTTGTATAGAACCTTCCTCTAAATTTATTTCTTCTAAGGGGTCTTGTGTTTGAGAACTTACTGAAGCTTCTTTTTTGATTCCTTCTGCCTTTGAAGCAATCTTTTTGCTTTGTTCTGCTCCCAGATTCTTTAATTCAACATCTTTACCCTCCTCTTCATAGACAAAGTCTATCCATAAGGCTTCTTCCTCCTGTATCTCCTGGACTTTTGTTTCAATGTCCAATGCATAGTATTTGTCAAGGGCCAAAACTCTGGCCTGTTGCTGCTCCTGCTTGCAGCCAATTATTATGGCTTCTTTCTCTTGCTCCTGTACTCTCTGGACTATTGATTTTATATCCAATATTGAGAACTTAATTAGAGCCAAAGACTTGGTTTCTTGAACTTCATTTCTTTGCCTACAACCATGCATCATTGTCATCCTTAACGACAACCTCCTCATCAGCACTCTCTTGGACTAAGTGCTTCAGGTGCGTCACTTCATCATCAGCTATCACTTCGGCTGAGCCATCAAGTTTCCTTAGTATACTGAGTGGTGTCACTTCCTCAATATATAGTTTGGCCTCTGCGAAGTCTGCACAGGCTATGAAGGATTGAGGATCTGCATCAATTTCCTCTGTCTCCCCATTACCCAAAGCCATCATTATTTTCTGATGCAAAAAGGAAGGCACACACTTGTTAGTGTGGATCCAAGCTCTACCAAGTAAAGCATTGTATTTAGCATTGCTGTCGATGACGAAGAATGCTGTCATGCAGTCTCTGGTTCCCACATTCAGGTTGATGGGCAGAATTCCCTGAGCCATCTGTTTGTCTCCAGCAAAACCAGTGATGGTTGTGCTGGTTGGGATTAACCTGGGATTCTTTTTCCCTAGTTTCTTCAAGGAAGATTTCGGTAGTAAGTTCACCGCTGCTCCATTATCTATCAAAACTCAGTTCAATTGTATCCCATCGAAAAAGGCCTTGATATACAAAGGCTTAACATGCTGTGTCACAGAGTTCGAGGGATACTCAAAGGGATATGAGAGGTTAATGCTTACCTCTTCTTCACTTTCATATTCAGTTTTCATTGGGATAGCCATTCCAGAATCATCTTGCACCATACTCACTTGTGAGTCTTCACTAGAGACTAGAATTGGGTCAATTTCTTGCCCCTCTTGGTTCTCATCTCCAGCTTGGAATTCATGCGGTAGTATGTGTACCATGTTCACTGACACTGAGCCAAATCGAATGGTTGACTGTGCTTGTTTCTCCTCTTGGCCATCTTGTTCGGTTACTTCCGAAGCATCATTTATGCTGCATTCTGGTACAGCATTACTAACGGGCTCCTTCAAATGGTCTTTTTTGACTGGCTTTTCAGCCAAGAATGTTTGTTTAGCCATGAAGGCTTCGAACATTTCTTCTTCAACCATTTCTTTCTTTTGGCCTAAGCCAACTTCTTTCTCTGCCTCGCTATCACTTTCCATCAATGCCTTCTTCAATCCTGCTAGACTGGACTTCTCTCTGGCTTTTAGTTCAGAGTGAACTTTGGCCAATTGTTCTCTGCTGCAACCCATTTTGCCTTGTAGAGTTAGTTTTGGAGTATGGTCTGACTTTGGATTCTTCTTTCCTTCTGTCTGGACCAATGAAGAGCTCTCTCTACTCTTCTTCAGGTCTTGCTGGTACTGAGTGTACCTACGCTGAATTTTCCTCCTTTGTAATCTGGAAATTATGGGGACCATATCTGGTTCCCTTATTTTTGGGTGTTTAAGCAATACCCAATTGTTTGGAGCCACCAAAGGAGGCTTGACCATCCTGCCTTGGTTTCCAATTACATCTCTTTGGGTAAACACTTCCTTAGGTTAGTTTTGCATCACAAACCAATCTGGGACCCCAGGTACCTACGAACTTACTGTCCCAACTGTTAAACTACTTCTTTCCTCCTTCGAAGCCACCTTCGAAGCTGTCTGTGAAGGCCACTACTTGGCCCTGACTCCATGCTTTGGGCCTAACTCAGGCCTTCGATAAAGGTGTCCACTTTCTGTCCTGCGTGAAACTGATCTAGGGGGCCAATCTCTGGCTTTGATCCCATAAACTGAACTCTTCTCCAGTCTCCTTTCAGAATGACTGCTGTCCATCCTGTAATAATTAGGTGACCTGGATTCATACAAAGGCCTCTTGCCTTTAGAATGCATTCTATCGGCTGTTGGTTCAACCATCAATGGCTGCTGCTTAAAACCAGATGGATATGGCCTTTTATTGTAAGCATTGGTTGGTTTAGGACGTCTTTGCACATCCTTGTAATACTGCTTTCCATTAATTGGAAACCCTTTCAATCATTTGTAGCTTAGTCTGTACCTGGAACACATCCTTTGTATTACAACAGCTTCTAAAGAATCGTCATCCAGTGTTTCTTCATCAGAGTCTTCCCTCTGGTGTGGGAAATCTTGTTCAATAGCTGGTAGATTTCCAGTGTCTTTCTTGATAGTTGTCTGGTTGGCCACATGCATCTGTACATTGACTTCTTTCAATTCTTTCAAAGACAGGTTCTGAAAGTTTGGCATTATGACATTGGCTGCCACCTTCCAAATTTCTGGAAATGGGTTACTGTCGATCCCCATGGCCTTTTCTGCTTTGGCTGGGAATTTCAGACTTCCTTTCCGAATTTGTTCTTGGATCCTATCTTGAAAAACAATACAATTCTTAATCGAGTGAGACCAAGAGTTATGCCATTTACAATATACTTTTCCTTTAAGTTCATCAGGAGATGGAATTTTGACTCCTTTTGGTAACTTAAGGAAGTTGGCTGCAAGCAAATGATCAAAAATGTCATTTGCCTTAGTTAAATCAAAAGAGTACTTCCTATGAAGGTCTTTTTTTTAAACTGTTGGTCAATTGTTGTATCCTTATGAATTAATACTTCACAGATTACAGGTTCTTTCCCCACAATCTCTGCTGCATCGATCTCATAATTAGGATATTTATAATATGTCTTGTACGATGCATTATTTTGATCTTGTTCCTCCTCTAGTAATGCTTCGTACCTAAACACCTTATAAGTGAGTTCCACTAAATCTCTGAACTCAGTTGAGTCAAACTTCTTTCAAAGCCTGAACTCTAAACCATTTTGAGCCAATCTCATGAATTCTGGCTCTGGTAAGATGACTCTACATTTATTTCGAGCCCTTTTAAATCTGGCAATAAACTGAGTAGCCTTCTCATCAGGCCTTTGACTCAATCTTGCCAAGTCTGTCATGGAAACCTCTGGCTCTGATTGAAAGAATTGGGCATGAAATGCCTCTTCCATTTGTTGTCAAGTCTGGATAGAGCCAGGTGTTAAGTTAATATACCATACAAATGCTCCTCCAGTTGGGAATTTGGGAATAACCTTAACTTCATATAGTCATTATTGGTAAATTCATCGTATTGAGCAGTAAACCTAGCAATATGTTCTACTGTTGATTGATTTTCATTCCCATAAAAAAGCGCAAAATCTGGTGTCCTGAAACCTCTTGGGTATTCATGTACCCTGTCCACCCATTTTGGGTATCGTTTCCTGTACATAGGAGTCTGGACCCCCCGAGCCATTGGTCCACACATCTCCCTAACAATATCTACAATATGGTCCCTAGGGACCATATTTTGTGCTTGCTGAACCACTACTGGAGGGGCAAACACAGGATTTGGTGGGCAAACTTGTGCTTGTGATCCTCTTGGTCCATAAGGTGGTATATTTGGAACTGGTTGTCCTTGGGGTGCAGGTTGTTGTTGGGGGTGTGGGTAACCCCTTTGGGCCTGTCCTGCGAAAAGACCTGCGAAAGGTGCTGGAACTGGTGTTGTGTCTTTTTTATTTGTAGGAAAACCTTCCAACCCTTTGGGTATAAATTCGAATAAGGGGTTAGTGAACCCCCTTGTGCCAGGTATGGCTTCGAACATGGGATTTAGAACCATTCTTATGTCATTTTCTTGTATTGGGCCAGATCCACCAAATTGCATGGCTTCACTGTTAAGCACTGAGGCATTTTGACCTGCTATAGGCCTCGGAATAGGCTCGTACCAAGACTAAGGTGATGGTCTTTCATAGTTCTGATTACTAGTTTGACCATTAGAATGTCCATTAACTTGCATAGGCTGTTTATCTCTAGCCAATCTTTACTGAGGGACATTTGAAATTTCCTCGATATGTCTTGCATTTGTTGGTTGGTGGTTATTCATTCGATCAAAAAAGGATGTTGCCCACCTTTCCATTGTGTTCATTAATTGCTGTCCCATAGCATCTACGAGGCCATCCCATGGATTTATTGGTTGAGCAGATGGAACAGTGGATGGTCCAACTCCTTGGTCTCATCTAATATTATGAACATATGGTACTTGTTCAGAAGTGTTGGTCTGTTCGACCATAGGTTATGATAAAATGGGAGTTTCCACAGGATGTGTTACCACATTATCCTCTGGATTAGGTATCTCTACCTCTCATTTCACACCTTCTTCCAAGCGTTCATTTTCTCCTTGTCTTCTACGTCTAGCCATTTTAAATTTGTCCCACCGGGCGTGCCAAAAATATATGTTGGCTTTTTGGCTTTCGAAGGTTATTTTTGTAATTGCGAGCGTCCCAACAAGGATCAATTAGTCCTTACAGAAAATTAATTGCCAATCAATTATCAGACGATTGTGTTTAGTTCTTTCAGCCTCAATGAAGAAGACTTTTACTGGTGGCTTGACTTAGGAGAATTAAGCAAATAACAATTAAATGAAGAACAGTTGAAGTATTTCATTAAGACGAAAAAACTTACAATGATCCAAACTCAGCCTTGTAGAGGTTTATAGCAAATCTACTTGCAACTACTCTTATGAACGAAGTGCAGTGTAGGAATTTTAAAGTACAGTAATGTAAAGAACTGAAAATGTAAGGCTGTAAATATAAAACTGGAAAGGAAAAACTGGAAAGGAATTAAAGTAGAATAAGACTGATTTTTTTGATCTGAGTCTGGGGGGCTTTTTTTTCTAGGGCCTTCTTTGCTATTTATATTGTTCAAGGATGACCATTGAACTGCATTTCCAACCGTCGAACTGCTCCCCTATGATCGCTGATCATGTTGCCTTAAGAATAGCTCCATTACGCCATTACTTACAGTTAGGCTTCCCTCTTAAATTTGAATTCAAATGTGAGTAACCGTTGAAGCCACACCGGACCCGACTCCGCATCCTCCGAGACAAGTGAAACTCAACACTGAAGTAAACAAGAACAAGAATTTTAAGAAAGACTCCCTAACACAACAAACTCAAAAGATTACCAAGACTCCAAGTCTAAACCGTTACTTGAACAAGGGTAAACCCAAAGGTAAATAGAGGGGGAACAAGAACGCACAACGAAACCGGTCGTCACACGACCAGTGTGAAAGAATACAAAAAAATGAGTTCTAATTCAGATATTGAATTTAGAAATATTCCACTATATAAACCTAAACCCACCTAAAATTGAAAACATTCAAGTGAAAATTACTTGGCAATGGCAATTGAGAAATTTAATTACATTATCAGAGTGTTTGCATGGTTTTGAGGGATTAAGGTTTGGACCTAAAAAGTAAAAAAGAAAAATTGTTAAAAGGGGCCTTCCACCTTAATTCCAATTCTATCGTCATTCCTAAGGTTTTGAAATCTTAATTCTAGCCACTTTCAATCTCCACTACCACCACCTTCGAAAACCCCTCTCTACCCTTCCTATCCACCTTTGCTACCTCCCAACTCCTCTCCATCCTCCCCAACCTCGCAACCCCCTTTTCTATTTCTTTCTTTTTTTTTTTCTCTCTCTCTCGCATGACTCTATTTATCACTCACTCTCGAGTCACTGGAAAAAGGTAGGGCCTAGGAGAGCATGTGGATAGGGTTGCATAGGAGATGGGTTAGGATTTGGAATTAATAACAACGGTGATTACATTAGGGTAAAATTTTAATAAAAAAATTATTAATAAGTGGAGGTCCAAATAGGAATAAACCAAAGGGATAATAACAGGTTTACGCCTAGTTATTTTGTCACCGACTCACTCGAATAAGCCCATCAAGTAGTATTTCAGCTAGATCAACAAAAAGGAGCCATTTTCTTAGCCCAAAAACACACTTCTAAAAATAGAAAAGGAAAAATTTTGACTCATTCAAGTTCATTTAGATATATATGACAACAATTATATAAATATATCACAGCAAACTCTTACCTAGCACTACTAGAAAACTAATTTTTCTCGTTTCTTTTTTCGTGACCGATTGTTTAACCATTGCAAAAAAAATAAAATAAAAATAAATAAATAAATAATACTTGCAACAGCAAATCAGCCGAAGTAAATTAGAAATAGCCAAAAAAAAAAAAAAAAATCACTTTTCACTTGTCATTCATGTGTCCAATTTATTTTTGGGTCATGTTCTAGAGTTCTAATTAGAACTGCAACAGTGCAGCTCTAATGAGCTGACCAATCATTAAAAAAATAATAATAATAATAGAAAAAAAAATGAAGTAAAAGACAAAAAAGAGGAAAGAAAAAGACAAATTAGTGATGCATTAGAGGTTTTTTTTTTAGTGGTCCAAACCAATTTTGTTTATTTTTCCCATTTTCTTTTATTTATTTTTCTTTTTACTTAAACCCCCGATTGTGTAAAATTTGCCCTACACTCTCATTTCCCAAATCTTATTTCGCTCGATCGTGATTTGGAGAATCCAAGAGATCGTGATTTCTCTCGCTCGCTCTTCTCTCCATTCACTTGTTATTTTACGAAGCTCAGAGGAGAATCCAAGAGAGAGAAAGAGATTGAGGCCATATGATTTGGATCTCTTTTGATCTGAATCGGTTTTAGGCCTTCGTGATCTGGATAGTCTGATGCAATTGCTCTGCCCTAGTTCGTTAGATGATCTGATTTAATCCAATCTAATGCTATTGTTATGTTCGATTAGAGCTTCGATTTCAGAAATGGAGCAACGACGAAGGGCAATGAACAGGTATCGAGTTCTATCTCACTCTCTTTCTGTAATCTCATCTTCTCTCCATTTTTGCGGCTAGGGCTTTTTTTTAATGGATTTTACTAGTTTTGTTGATTTGAATTCAGTTACTCTATTACATCGAATGTTCATTTGAACCTACTCTGAATTGGAAAATTGAATTGTTCTGTATATGTATATTGTTCTTCTTGTTTGTGAAATCAACTAGTACCTATTGTCACCATTCAGTCTTCAATTATTGCTACATTTGGTGAATTATGTTGTTTTGTGAGTTCAATATATAGCATCTGTGGATTGGTACTCGTTTCAATTGAATGAAAAATTTTGATTCCTAGATTTGTTTCGAATTTGCTGTTTCATTGATTATCAGCAAGTTCGAATTTGTTGAGGCAAGAACTGGTAAATTTGAAATTGAAAAATAGAATGTCCTAGTGTTGAAATAAAATAAGACAAATATGAGAAAAATACCTGTGTATAAATTTTGGAGTGATTTGGTACGTATTATATGTGAGTGTAAGTTTGTGATAATATGTTGGATTAATTTCTGGATGTGTTGGCTCTTTTTTGATATTTGGTTGCTTCAATCTCTCTATTAATTTGTTTGCTTGCTCGGAAATTGAAGGGAAAAAATGGAAAATGTGATTTTGAATATTTGTATTTGGGTGCTTCAATCTCTCTGAGTTTGCTTCTCTCTATCTCTCGGTCTCTTAATCTACCTATAAATACTTATCTAGCTTTCTCATATTCTATCTATGATTTTGGATCATTTATGATCTCTCTGTGCATCCTTAGGTTTGCAGACTTTGAGTTCAAGTTATAATTTTTGCGGTAAACATTCAATCGAAATTCAAGCTGAAACCCTAGCATCTTTTGCACACTCAGCAGGGCCAAACTAGTGTTGCCACCATTTCTTCTGCAAGGTAAACTTTACTGCTAAAGTTCGATTTATGTTCATAATCGTGTATAGATGATGCAATATTAAATTCTAGGTTAGCTGTTTTGTGCTTTGGATTAGTATTTACTGCCTATACCAGATCAGAATATGATGTATGTGTATCCATATATATTTGGAATTTTTTTTCTGTTATGTTTTTGGTTGTGGGTGTGACTTTTTGGTCCCATCACCAAATAATGAGTTTATGATATATTAACATTTGGCTGCATCATATTTATGGGTCAAAGTTAGGTTGAGTTGAGACTGGTACATTATTAGAATAGAGTTATTAAAATCTAGATATAGGTGTGGCAATAGTCATTTGTAAATTGCAGCTATATTGTGGTTTTGATGGCCCACAAATGCTGCCCACAGTTTGAACTACCCCAACAAACAATAGAGCTAATTCGAGGCTTCTAGGCAGATCTTGCTACCTTTTCTTATTTTCACTTGATTTTCAGTTTTGCTAATACTTTTACATAAATGTTCTTTATGTGTGCATATATTGTGTTCTTTTGGCATCTTTGGGTATGAAGTTCAGATCCATGAGGCTTTGTAAATGAGTTTTGGTTTTCTTTAAAGTTACATGTTTTAGTTATGGCTCAAACTACAAATTTTATTTAGCTATGTCAGAAAATAGTGTTTTCAAAGTGCATAGATATGTGATTATTCTTTTTCTTAGTGTGTCTTTTCTTTTTCTCAATCAATATTTTATAATTTTTGTGGTTATTCTTTTTCTTGTCCATGTGCATAGATCTGGGGTTGATGGAATTATTCACTAAGCATAATATTTATATACATGCATGGGGTAGTCTAGAGCCACCATAGATTGTTTTGCTGGTTTATATATTTTCCTTTTATTGGTAATGTGCTTTGTTATAAGGACTCTACCATGCCCAATCATTTTAAATATGATATGTTTCAATTTATAGCTTTGATAGGGGTTTCTCATACATATTATTTTATACACTTCCAAAGAAAAAAAAAAAAATTCTGAAAATTTCTCTTCCTATTAGCTCTTCAATTTCAAATACTCCTTTTATTTGTCTATCCACATGTTGGTTGATAATAACAAATAATATATATTATTTATTCAATCTCACCAGAGTGTATTTACATTTTTCTTTTTCACATATGTTATAAAACCCATTATTAAACCCATGGTCATGGGTTCGAGGACCGTCCGCTCTTTGAATAATTTTTACAAAAACTCTAAAAATATGAGACATGTTTGTGTAAACACCACTAGCAACCTTCACTTTATAATAGTATAGATAGATAGATTGATAGATTATACATTTTCCTTTGGTTGGTTTTATGATTATTGTTTCAACAATGCTATCTGACACATTTGTACCTATATTGTTGCAATTAGAAGCAACCTTCCACTAAAATGCTTATCCATGCATTTTTGCAGACCAATAATGTTGCAACTTTGTCATTTCTTTTGCATGAGATAGTAGCAACTGAAGTTGATTTTTTCGCACCATATGTGCACTTGGATTTTAGAGTCATTTTAGTGTTGGACACTATGTTTGTGGTTTTCTTTTCTTTTTTCTTACAAATTTTCTGAATTTTGCCTTTTTCCTTAATAGTTTTTTTTTTTTTTTTTTTGGCGGTTGATGACTTGTTTCTCAATGTTAAGTGACAAACCTTTTGGTTGTAAACTACGATAGAATAACCAATAAGAAGGATTTGCCACTTAATGACGTACGTTTGATTTGATCATGGTAAGAGTGGTCTTTTGGATTAATATTAATTTGGAGATCATGAACTAAAAACTTGTTTTGTCTTGCTGCTCTGTTTTAGGGGTGTAACTGAGAAGCTGTGCTTATTTTTTTTTAATCATTTATTTATTTTATTTTGTTTTATGCTATTAGACTTTAGTGCTCCGCATATTTTGGTTTTTGTGTGCACTTCAAGTGGAACGGCTTGCTAAAAAAAAAAAAGTTTTTTCATGCATAGAGAAACAAATGGTCACTTGATTGAAGAGTTTGTTGCTGATGATCTTGCTGCTTTCAGGTTTATCAGTTTGAGGAATGTTAAGATGTAGATTTAATTTTAGACTGGGATTCATTTTGTTTTCTTGTAATGTTTATGTTGTTTGTCAATTTGTGTCTTGGCCAATCATGTTTTCTTCCTTTTGGATTAAATGTTTAATACAAGTGTTCTTTTCACCTTACTTCTGTAAAATGTTATTATTACCTTATTGCTGGGAAGAAAAAATCATAATAATGAACTACTTACAATTTTCATGGGCACGGGTCATCGTGCAACGCATGACGCCCCATAACTAGTGTATCCATATGTAGTAGACCTATGAGTTGTACCTTTTTTTGAGCAGCCTATGAGCTGTACCTCACCATCGCGAATGATCTTTGCAAATCTCCTCCCCCACCTTTCCCCTCCCGTACGTCTCACCCACTCTCACTCTCTTTCCACTGCAAACCCGGCCCCACCATTACTGTTCGGCGACCCACTGCCCCCATTCTCCCCCACCGTCAAGATCCCTACATCGTAGCACCCTCAATACTTAAGGAATCTCACCTCCAATTGCCGGAGCTGGTGGTTAGGGTTAGGTCGTGATTTCCACCTTGCAAGCCCCTCACACTTTGGCTCCAAGAGAAGAGAGAGAGAGAGAGGGGTTGACGGGGAGCGTAGCTAGGGAGTGACTGCCTATTTGATCGCCGGACTTTAAAATGGTCGGAGAAAATGCCGGATGGAGCTGTTGGGTTGGGGTTGGGGTTGGGGTTGGGGTCAAGGTCAAGGGCAAAATTGTTTTTTTAAAAAAAAAACACTTTAATTCATTTTGGGTCATATCACTTCTCACATTTTTTACACTTTTTAAAAAAAAAAAAAAATTAAAAAATCAACCTTTAACTCTCTTCTCAAATATCCCTAAAGTTATCCAAAGTAAAAAATGTAACCATCCTCAAAATAACACGTGTTAGTGGTAAAAGTGCTATGATGTGTCTATGTAGGGTAATATATACTAGTATATACATCTAAGCTTGTAACATCATTTCTTGTCTCTCACTCTGGTCTTTTCATAACACACTCAGTTGTAATGGCTAGGAGAGTTTCTCTCGTTGCTGTCGTATTTTCCGTCATTAAGCACCATTTTGGAAGAGCTTCGAATGCTTCAAAAAGCTTAGGGGTATGATTATTTTTCATTTCCTTTCAATTTACGTGAATTTTTTCTTACTTTTTTTTTTTAAATTTTTTATTTTTCATATGAAGAATGCAATTGTTTCAATAGACAAAAGATGAAGATGAAGTAAAAAAAAAATAAAATTAAGTATGGAGAGCAATATGAGTTTCTTAATAAAAACTTTGAAAAATGAAGAGCTGAAACTTGATGAGGAGAAGGATGAGAAGGAGATTGACAGGAAGAAAAAGGAGTAGCAGCTTGTTGCTAAGGAGAAAGATGAGAAGGGGATGAATGATGAAGAGGAGCTTGATGAAAAAATGGTTGAGAGAAGGAGATGGATGAAGAGGAGCTTGTCGAAAGAAGAAAGATGAGTTCTATTTGTCTTCAGTGGAATCCCCTCAAAGGTTATGATTATTCAGGGCATTGGGGACATGACTTTGAAGAATCTAGCCACTCTCTTTTCTGTTGCAGGGAAGTTTCCTAAAGAGGCATTGGTAGAAGTCATTAAATTCATGACTGGCGTAAGTGCCAAGGAATAGATGAGAGTTGTTACAATAATTCTGTCATATATTAAAGTCATGGACAAGAAGATAGATGAAAAGTTTGACAACTTAACTAAAAAGATAGATGTAATAGATGGAAAGTTTGACAACTTGACTAAAAAAATAGATGTCACGTATGACATCCATTTTTTCAGTGATGTGAATTTTTTCCTAGCATCTATTTTTTTAGTCAGGTTGTAAAACTTTCTATTCAGATTGTTGATATTCTTTAAGAGGCTTTCTTGCAATAGAAAAGAGGGTGGCTAGACTCTCAAAGTCATGTCTTCAATGCCCTGTATAATCATAACTTTTGAGAGATGGAACGAACAATAGGACACCTTAGTAATCTCTGCAAGGTGCGTTGCCTTGGATCTGCGAGAGAGTGGGAGGATTTTTTTGTAACAAAAAACAAAAAAGAAGAAAAAAGATGGAAAGCTTGACAACTTGAGTAAAAAAATGGATGCTAAAGACGGAAAGCTTGACAACCTTAGTGGGAAGCTTGATGTAGTCATACCACTAGCAACACTGCGGCATTCTCCATCATGAGCTGTCATTCGGCTGCTGGCACCACTATCGTATTCTGGAAATAGTGGAAATGGTGGTTTTTTGGACTCTGAAAATGGTAGAAATGGTGGTTTTACAAACGGTGGTGGAGATTTGAGTGAATGAGTCATTATCTTTGATTTGAAGCAGTATCAGTTTATTTTAAGTTTTCAATCAAAAACTCTCATTGAAGAATTGCCAGTTTAATTTAAGTTTTGTTTAAACTGTTGTCTAGGTTTATGTTTATTTCAATGTTTACAAACTTGTTTATATTAGCTAAACGCTTGTCTATGAACGTGTTTCATTAATATAAACAGAGTTGTAAACACTGAAATAAATATAAACTCAGACAAGAGTTTAAACAAAACAATTCTTCAATGAGATTTTTTGATTGAAAACTTAAAATAAACTGATACTGCTTCAAATCAAAGATAATGATTCACTCATCCAAATCTCCACTGACGTTTGTAAAACCACATTTTCTATCATTGTCAGAGTTCAATAAACCACCATTTCCACCATTTCCAAAGTCCGATAGTGGTGGCGGCAGCGGAATGACAGCTGATGATGGAGAGTGTCGTGGTATTGTTGGTAGTATGACTGCATTAAGCTTTCCATTAAGGTTGTCAAGCTTTCCGTCTATAGCATCCATTTTTTGACTCAGGTTGGCAAGCTTTTCATCTTTTGTTTGTTTGTTTGTTTGTTTGTTACAAAAAAATCTCATTGAAACATGTTTAATTTAAGCTTTCAATCAAAAAATCTCATTAAAGAATTGTCAATTTAATTTAAGTTTTGTTTAAACTCTTGTCTAGGTTTATGTTTATTTCAGTGTGTATAACCCTGTTTATATTAGTTAAACTCTTATCTATAAACATGTTTTATTAATATAAACAGAGTTGTAAACACTGAAATAAACGTAAACCCAAAAAATAGTTTAAACAAAACAATTCTTCAATGAGATTTTTTGGTTAAAAACTTAAAATAAACTGATATTGCTTCAAATCAAAGATAATGATTGACTCACCCAAATTTCCACCGCCGTTTGTAAAACCACCGTTTCTACCATTTTCAGAGTCTAATAAACCACCATTTCCACCATTTCTAGAGTCTAATAGTGGTGGAGGCGGCGGAATGACAGTTGATGATGGAGAGGGTCGTGGTATTGCTGGTGGTATGATTGCATCAAGCTTCCCACTAAGGTTGTCAAACATTCCGTCTATAATATCAATTTTTTGACTTAGGTTGTCAAGCTTTCCATCTTTTTTATTTTTATTTTTATTTTTGGTGTTGCAGAAAAATCTCATTGAAACATGTTTAATATAAGTTTTCAATGAAAAAATCTCATTGAAGAATTGTCAAGTTAATTTAAAGTTTTGTTTAAACTCTTGTCTATGTTTATACTTATTTCAGTATTTATAACTCTGTTTATATTAATGAAACATATTTATATTAGTTAAACTCTTGTCTATCTTTGGGTTTAAACTCTGGTCTATCTTTAAGTTTGAAGTTTTTTTTTTTTTGTTTTTTTTAATATTTATTTTATTTTGTTTAATAATTTAAAATTATAATAAAAAAAACATAAAATAAAATATAATGAGAAAAATGTAGTCTCAGTATATGAAATCAATTTGGTGAAATCCATACGAGAAAGAAACAAAACACCTGTGAAGGCAGAGGAACGGGACATGCTTCTCCACTCAATGTTGGAGCAGATATTGACTTCTTAAATAATATTTTTTATTTATAAATATGTAGACTTACGTATAAATAATTTAATTAAAAATTATGAAATATAGCATGACAATTTTGTTTAATTTGTGTATTACATTAGATCAATGCTAGTTTGATAATAAATAAATAAATATAATGTCAATTTTGATATCCTTTAAATAGTATTTTGAAAATATAAGATTATAGAGTTTCTTGTAATCACCATATAAAAGAGAGAGAGGAAAAAAAAAAATTGGACAAACATTTCTTTTAACAATACATGGTGTTGTTTGGTTCATTTTATTTGAGTTATTTATAATTTGTTTACTTTATTTTGTGTCAAATTGTAGTGTATGTTGAGTTTATAATTTATTAAGTAAAAATAGTCTAAATAAATCAAAAAAAATTAATTATTTAAAAGTTGGATGAGTGGTAATTTTAACTTTTATTTTCTTATTTTTACTTTTAATTTATAACAAGTGCTCCAAATAAATTGTGGTCGAATATTTGTAAATTTTATTTAATTTGTCTGTTTTCGTTTATATGAGGAGGAGGGCTGTGGGATCTACTTGATTAGGTGGCAGCACTTTTGTATTTCGGTAATGGGTTCGTATCAGGGTACTTTTTTTAAATTGTCTTGTATGATTTCACTATATGGGCTTTTGTGTAGTGATCTATAATTAGGCCATGATTTTTAGGAAATAATTTTTTTCCAATTTGTTTGTGTATGAAAAGTTGAATCCCCAAAACCATTTTTAAATCTTAGCTCCCAAGTGTTGATCAAAATGTATCCTTCTCTTTTTTTTTCTGGGTGAATTCCTTCTCTCCATTTCTCTTTTTTCCTCACTTGAAATTATTAAAATAAAATAAAAGAATCTAAAAAGTGGAAAAATCCATACATTAATCTACTATTTCTGTAATGACAATCTACCTTTGCAATGCCAATTTTAAACAAGAAAAACTTCAATAGATCAATTCCTAGATTTATTCAGTATTGGGTAGTTGAAAATCTGATGAAAGCACTCACTTCAACTTCTATAACTCGAACCAAGCCCCAGAACTGGCATACTACAACATCCTGGTTCCCATTTAAGGAAAAAAATTGCCACAAAACTCATATAATGGTATAAAACTTTTAATCAAATAATTGGGCACTATCCTAGTGCCCATTTACGAAAAAAATTGTCACAAAACTCGCATAATGGTATAAAACTTTCAATCAAATAATTGGCACTCAAATGGTATAGAATTGTGAAACAAGAAATTAAATAGCTGCATTTTTACATTACAACATCTGTATCTGGTAAATCATACGAATAAATTGAATAATTTATTCTACACATTTAATAATCCAACAATTTGGATAAAATAACAATCAAACGTGAACCCAATTGAGGTTCTGGTTCTGCCAATGATAGAGGCGCTGTAGGGTTGTGTACAGGTTGAGAGTGCATTGAGTGCTAGTTTCCAACCCAAAATTTCAACTTTCAGTTTTAGACGCAGAATATAAACCATCTCAGTCAAAGGAGTTGCCAATCATATTCGTCTTCTTGTGTTCCGCCCTCTGCATTATTATCGTGCACAATGTCAAAAGACTCGTCCTGTTGATTCCGACCAGTATCATTCAGCATGTCATAGTGCTCGGCTGCCCTTGGCGGATTGCGGGTATGAGTAACAGTAAATAATGGAGCACCCTTTGATTTATCAGCTAGCTTGGAAGCACGGTTACAAAAATCATCTGCCAAACCAAAAAAAAAAAGAAAAAAAAGAAAGAAAGAATGTCATGGCCAAAAAAAGCTTCAATCCTCGAGCAATAATAAAATGAATGTATGGAATTTAATCAAGAATAGCCAGCCAGCATGCATACCTTTGTCTCTGCAATAAAACCCAATTGCCAAGGATGAATCAACGGAGTCAAGTGGTACGTGCCACACAATGCTGGAATCATTATCAAAACAAATGAAGGAAAAACAAAATGTAGCACAAATAAATGGAAGAAGAATAAAGTAAACGGAGGATGATAATAAAGCAATCACTATGTCTCAAAACTTACTTGCAGTGATAAGATGAAGTATCGGCCTCTAGATTATCCCTCCTGATGTCAACTACCTGATTACGCGACCAGCCAAGGAGAAAATGGAGTATACATTATGAATACTCACACGTCATAAAGCAAAAAGGCAACAACATAGTTATGCCATTTTTTTATTAGCAACAACATATTTCATCGTTCTAGGTAATTGAAGATCATTACTGGACAATAATGAGAAAATAAAACCAAGGAAAGTAAATCAAACAGAGGAAAACAATGACGTGCATTTTGCTGGGACTGCCATTAAAAACCACCTAGGCATTTAGCATTTGTACTTTTCATTTTAGTATACATTTTCAAGGCCAAGTGCATGGGCTTGATATAAAACATATAGTTGCCAAACAAACCCAGCACAACCTTCCATACAGGGGCATGAACATAGTTTCTAACAGTGGCACTTCAAAGGTTGCCTACCATTTATAGTGAAAAAAGACTTTGTCAAATCAATTTCTTAAAACGATTCATACTGTGAACTTCTATTTAAAGTAAGGTTTTGTCTCATTTCACCCATGAAATTATGACCTTATTTTTTTATTTTTTTTTATTACAAATAAAGCTTGTAGGATGCTCGCAAAAAAGAAAAAAAGAAAAGAAAAGGTGAAGCGTGTAGATTGTATTCAAGTTGACAAGAAGCAGATTGCTAGCCTAGGTATGCACAAGTAAGGTTGTTAAAATTGGGATCCTAAGTGGGATTGTTGGGAGGGATTCGTTGATCGGATTGTAGAATCGGATCAAGAATCGTAAGATTCTACTTTCAATGCAAAATAAAATGAAAAATTATGGATAATGATAATGTATGGTGCACAATTTTAAAAAGATTAAAGAAAAATGATAAATTTGATATAATGCACTTTCTATGTTAATATAAATTGGAAAAGACGATTGAAAAATGAGTTTGTAGTCAATTTTTTTTATTTATATATATAGATATACATATATATAACAAATAAATAATAACAAAAAAAATTGTAGGATTAGAATCGTAATAGAATTGGAATTGTATGCAATGATTTTATGAATAGGATCGTAATCACTTTAAAATCCCACTAAATTTAAGATTCTAGTGTGATCCAGATCGAGATTTTGATAACCATTTTATTATTACATATACGAGTCAATGTGGAAAAGCAATATTGCACCGTACCGGCTGAACTTCATGTGGATCAAGGTAGAAAGCCTCTTCATCCTGCATGCCGACAATGTAAGTTGAAGCACCAAGTCTAGCACCGAGGATACCAAGGCTCTAAGGAAACGTGAATGTCGCGCTCAATAAAGGAATGTACCTAACAGAATTTTAAAAACAAAAAAATTCTGATTAACATACAAGACATCATTAAACCAAATAAGGCGAGGAAGGAATAAAACACACAAGGCATTAACTTCAGCATTTTTAGTTTTCCAGCAATTATATCAGTGCGCGCAGCCCACATAGAACAATTTGCTCGAAACAAAATTATGACACTGAATCATATAGGTCAACATACCTTGGTAAACATATTAGGGGAGCCACCAATTCTCAATGCATGGCAAATGAACCCCTAATAGCCATAGAACAAGGAAAAAGAAACCTCATAGAAAATATTAAAGTACATGAATACTTGCTATGATCAAAATTGTTTGAAAAATACATCGTAAAAATTGTGTGAAAAATGATGAGGCCAACAAAACAAATGATGATGAACAAGGAGACAAGCATCAAAAGTACCCAAGTACCTGGGGTTGATCTTGTCAAGACCAAGAACCAAGGGAACCAACAAAAGAATAGGTGTCCAATTAGCCTGGCCTTTTGAAAACTCAAAACAATGTCTAGAAGCATCCTCGACGGAGACAACTAGAGCTCCACCTCTCTCCCCATCTTCATCACCAGAAACAACATAAATAGCCATGGGAAAAGACGGCCTTCAAGTTCACTCTCTCTTAAAGCGGTCTAGAAATTCCCAAGTGCTACACATGGCATAAGGGCCAACCCATGATCCAGCAGCAAGGTCATAACCATTTCCTGCTTGAAGAAGATTGTGAATAGACAATGTTGATGCCTCACAATCACCAAAGAGATGTAATATCTCAATGTATTCTTTGTTGAGTGGCTACATATGGAAAGGCGGATACATGAGCATAACCATTTAGCAATTTATCAAAATTCATTACTCCGTTCTCCAGATCCCACAGATTTTGACTTTCCAAATTTAAAGATATTTACAATATATGATGGAGAGAAATAATAAATATAATACTCTGGTTTTATATTACCTTATGAGAAGTTTTTCTCCAGGATCTCCCTAATTGATGAACAATCAATGCCTGTAGATATGAATAGCCATTCATTCATTGACAAATTACAAATAAACCAAAAAAAAATTGGAACTCATGGGTAATAGAACAACATGCAACTATTCCATACATTAGGGCACAAGCCTCTAATCTATGGAAAAATAAGGGCTTGAAGTCGGTGCTGTCTACTACTAATGGGTTTGTCTTATTTATGTTTGATACAATAGATAGTAATACTGCTGTTTTAGAGGATGGCCTTTGGTTCATTGGTGGACATTTTATTGTGCTCAAGAAATGGCATAGCATGATGAAATTATCTAAGGACCAACTGGAGAAAATACCCATCTGGGTTAAACTGTTTAATGTTCTTATGGAGTAATGGGATGATGATGGTCTGAGTAGGATAGCTAGTGTTATTGGTGAGCCTCTCTACATGGATAGATTAATTGCTCATGGAGATAGGGTATCATTTGCAAAAGTTTGTGTAGAGATTGGAGTTGATTCCATTCTACCCACTGATTTCCTTATAAAATGTGAGGGTAAAAGTATTGAGGTGAGGGTGGAGTATCTGTGGAAGCCTGCTAAATGTACTAAATGTCAGGTTTTTGGTCACGCTGATGATAGATGTATCAGAACTCATGTGGAAAATATTGTTCAGAGTTCTACAAAGCAACAGGTTCAGAATAGTGATGAGGAATGGAAGACAGATATGGCTAAAGGTAAAAGGAAGGTGGGTGAACCCTCAATTAAGGTCTCTGATGTAGCAAGGCAAGATGGGAATCAGGTTGATTGTGGGGTTCAAGAAGTCCCAGTTATTTGTATATTATCTGAGATTGAGATAGCTGCCCCAATTGAGGTCATTGATGTTGCAAGGCAACATAGGGGTCAAGATGTTTGTGAGGTTCAAGAGGTTCCAATTACTGTTTCATCATCAGAGATTGTGAAAGCTGGGTCTAAGGTGCCCGAATCTATATTGGATCCTTCAGAACCTAATCTTGAAATTCAAGCAAATTCTTTAAGCTTGGAGGAGGAAGTGGCTGACAGAGTGATGTTGACTCAAAGGATGTTGAGAAGCGTTGCTAAACTTTCCTTTAACTAAGGCTCTTGGTTCTTCTAGTAGCCGTAGGAAGAAAAAGAGGTAAATCCTGACTTTATGTGCTATCTCCATAGTGTTGTGTGTGTGATCTTTTGTATATATTTCTTTATGTCTACAATAATTTTTGCTTGGAATGTTAGGGGTCTAAATGATCCTAGTAGGCAAAGAGAAGTTGCTAAGTTTTTGAAGAAGGAGGACATTAATATTGTTGGTTTGCTTGAAACTAAAGTGATTGATAGTAATCATGTTAGAATTCTTAACCATGTTTTGCATGATTGGGTAAGTTTGACTAACTATGAGCATGCTATTTTGGGGACGATTTGGGTTTGCTGGAATCCTGTTTTTTGTACTATTGATGTCCTGGATAGCTCTGATCAACACATGTGGTGTAAAATTAAAGATTTAAATGGGGATATTCATTTTTTTTGCCTGTTTTGTGTATGCTCAAATTACGTATGGCCTGAGGAGGCCTCTATTTAATAAGTTGGAGGTTTTGGCTCAATTGTATAGCGACTTTCCTTGTATTCTCTTGGGGGATTTCAATGCTATTAGGTTCCCATATGAGAAATCGACTATGGGGGTTGCCCGTTTACTTGGGCTAACAAACAATGTGAGGATAGATTTATTTCATCTAAGATTGATAGGGCGTTGGTTAATGGGTTGTGGCTCAATAATTTGCCTCACTCTCATGCTTACTTCCATCCTTCTGGGACCTCTGATCACTCTCCTTGTGTTGTTACTGTGCCTTTGAAAATTCATAGGGTGTGTAAGCCATTTAAAATTTTTAACATGTGGGCTGATCATCTGGATTTTATACCTGTGGTTAGGGGTGTTTGGTGTAAGTATGTCAAAGGCTCTCCCTTGTTTAGGATTTGCAGTAAGCTTAGGTCTTTAAAGCCTAAGTTTAAAGCTCTCAATAAGAAGCATTTTAGTGATATCTCAGTGAGAACTTCTTGTGCCAAAGAGGATCTAGATAGAGTTCAGTTTCAACTTGATAAAAATCCGGGTGACTCTAATCTTCAATCCCTTGAGAGGGATCTTTGTGCTAATTTTGCTAAACTTTGCAAAGAGGAGGAGTCATTTGCTATCCAAAAATCGAGAATTCAATGGCTTAGCTTGGGTGATAGTAATAGTCGGTTCTTTTTCCGTTTTATTAATAATAATAGAAACCATAGCAGGATTAGTAGTGTTACGCTGGATGATGAGAGCATTATTGTTGATCCACATGATGTCAAATATGTTTTTGTCTCTTATTTTGAGGGGTTTTTGGGGAAGCCATTTGTTGATAGGTACAGTGGTAGGTCTGGAGTCCAGGAGCTTATTAAGAGGAAGCTCTCTCCTGCTTAGGCGGAGAAGATGACTGCTGACGTTTTGGAGTGTGAGTTTGAGAGTGTTTTTTGGTCTCTCAATAGTAATAAGGCTCCTGGGCCTGATGGTTATCCGACTAGTTTTTTTAAGAGTTCTTGGGATGTGGTTGGTAGGGACGTTATTCAGGCTATTAAGTCGTTCTTCCAGTCTAGTGAACTTCTTAAAGAGGTTAATAGTACCGTTATTGCTCTTGTTCCAAAGGTTCCAAATCCTAGCAAAGTGGGTGACTATAGACCTATTTCTTGTTGTAACACGGTGTATAAGTGTATTGCTAAAATTTTGGCTAATAGGATTAAGAAGGTCCTCCCTGATGTTATTGATCCAGTCCAGTCTGCATTTGTTCAAGGAAGGAGGATTTCAGATAATATTTTCCTTTCCTAAGAATTGATGAGAGGTTATGGGTCTCCTAGGTGTGCAATGAAGGTTGATATCATGAAAGCCTATGATAATGTGAGGTGGGATTTCATTTTTGATACTCTTGTTGGTATGGGCTTCCCTAGTAGGATGATTGGTTGGAATAGGGTTTGCATTACTAGTCCTTCTTTCTCAATTTGTATTAATGGGGAGCTTTGTGGCTATTTCCGGGGTGCTAGAGGGCTTAGACAATGGGACCCTATTTCCTTTTACCTGTTTGTTATTGTTATGGAGGTTTTAGCTAGACTGTTGGCTGAGAAAGCTGAGAGTCCTGATTTTAAGTTCCACTGGAGGTGTGAGAAGAACAAAATTATTAATCTTTGTTTTGCTGATGACCTCATGATTTTTTACAGAGGGGACATTAGTTCTGTGTCTCTTATCAAGGAGGCTCTTGATGAATTCCAAGGGCTCTCTGGTCTGTCCCGTAGCCCTCCTAAGAGTCATATCTTTTTTGCGGGGATGGATTGTCACTTAAGGGGTGAGTTACTCTCCATTATGGATTTTAAAGAGGGAAATCTCCCTGTGAGGTATTTGGGGGTCCCTCTTATCTCAACTAAGCTACGTAAAATAGATTGTGATCAATTGGTGGCTAGGATTACCAAGAGGATTCAATTGTGGACCAATAAAGTGTTGTCTTATGCAGGGAGAGCCCAATTGATTAAATCTATCCTGTTCTCTATGCAGGTTTATTGGGCTTCTTTATTCATTCTCCCTAAGAAAGTGGTAAGGGAGATTGAATCTTGTTTGAGGGCTTTCTTTTGGAATGGTCCTGATTTGAAAAAGACCGAAGCAAAAGTTGCTTGGGTGCACCTTTTCGTCCCTCAGAATGAGGGTGGTCTAGGGTTTAAATCTATTGGTGTGTGGAATAAAGCTGCTATTGCCAAGCATGTTTGGTTTTTGTTGTCAGGGGGTGAGCAATCCATGTGGTGTCAATGGGTTAAGTCTTATTTGTTAAAGGATAGAAGTTTTTGGTGCCTCAAAGTTCCTAGTGACCCTTCCTGGGGCTGGAGAAAGCTTCTTGATTTGAGGAGTATTATTGTTCCTCTGATTAAATATAATGTTGGTAATGGGAAGGCAACTTTCTTGTGGTTTGACAACTGGCTCCCTCTTGGGCTTCTTTTTAATAGATTTGGAGACAGTTATTTTTGACTTTGGGATCCAGAAGTTTGCTAAAGTGGAGTCTGTTATCTATGGCTCTAGGTGGAAATGGCCTGTGTGTCGTAATTGGGAGTTGAATGAGATTAAGGCTATAGTCTCGGCGGATATGAAGCCTTCTTTAGTGAATGATAAGGTGGTGTGGCTGCCATCTTCTGATGGGCAATTCTCCATTAAGTCTGCTTAGGACGAGTGGAGGACCCATGGTTCGAGAGTTGTTTGGGCTAAGATCCTGTGGTTCAAGTTTCATATTCCTAGAATTAGTATTGTGGTTTGGGTTGCTATCCATAATAGACTGAACACTCTTGATAGGCTTGTTGTCTTTGGTACTAGCAACTCTTCTATTTGTTGTCTCTGTGGGGTTGGGCCTGAGGACCATAATCACTTGTTCTTTAAATGTCCATTCTCTTACAGAGTCTGGAATGTTATGCAAGGTATGTGCAATTTGACTGTTCCTTATCTTGACTGGATAGATTTGGTGGATTGGTTAACCAGGAATATCAAGGGCAAATCTTTGGCTGCCACTATTTCTAAACTTGTGTTTGCTTGTTTTGTTTACTGTATTTGGATTGAGAGAAATTGCAGGATTTTCAAAGGCTCAAAATCCACTGAGGTGGCTGTGCAAGCTAAAATTAGAAGCCTTTTGAGAAACAGGATCTTGTCCATCTCAAGTTTCAAAGAGGAGGTGACAAATGCTTGGTTTATGGTGAAGTGGTCCCTCCCAAACTCTGTCCTGAAATCAGGTCAAGGATAACTTATTGGTGGATGCAGTTGGTACTTGAGTGTTGTAAGTTTAGAAAATGTGGGTTGAGTGGAAGTGAGTATATATTGTGTGTTTCTAATTGTTTGTTATTGTTGCAGTCTCTTTATAATTGGTGTGAGGATTGCTATATACCACTGTGGGTTGAGTTTGTGAGGAACAAATACCATCCTTCCTACTATCCAAAGCGAGAGAATCTTCTAATGTTTACATATATCTGTATATATATTTCTTATTGTTTTTGCTGGTGTCTAATCAGTTTCCCAGTGCATGGTGGAGACCATATATGTGGGTTGAGTGTTGTAAGGTTACAGATTGTGTGCTATCTATCTATTGCCGAGTGGTGTGAGGTTATATATTGTGGGTTGAGTGATGTTAGTTCCCATATTATATATATCATACTATTGTATCCTAAGCATATGCAGTTTTCTGTTTGGCTGTTCTCATTTTATCTTCACACTTGGACAGGTTTTACTAATCATCCAAGTTTGTGGATGAGTGTTGCAGCTGCTATGGATGTTGGCAGATCTACGGTTTTCTGGATGCTAGTAGCATGCAATTTGGCGTTTTTTTGGTCCCATTTGTGGAAA
Organism: Camellia lanceoleosa; assembly: GCA_025200525.1. NCBI lineage: Eukaryota > Viridiplantae > Streptophyta > Magnoliopsida > Ericales > Theaceae > Camellia > Camellia lanceoleosa. The sequence continues at coordinate 6,366,019 of CM045758.1, read as the reverse complement.
ATGCTTGTATTCAAACTGTATAATTTTTGCTGGTTTTGCCTACCCTTGGTCAGGTAAGGGAAATCTATTTGCCTCTTTTTTGTACCAGGTTCTTGTGGTTGTGGCATGTGTTCATGGTCCTCATATTGTCTGTATGAGTCCCCTGAACCTGTTTAAAGTTCCACAACCTAGTTGGGGGAAGCATGGTGTTAGGCTTAGTGATTGCTGGAATACATGGAAGCGATCTATGCATCAGATTTTGGAAGCATGATGAATTCGGTGTATGGTTGCTGGAAGTGTTTTTGGGTTTGTGACATGTATATATCTATTTAGAACTTGAGTAACTTCTCAAGCTTTTGGGGACTTCTTTGGCAGGTTGTGTAGGGTATTTGTTCTCCTTTCTTTAGGCTACCATGAACATATCATTCTGGTACCTTATTTCTGTCCTATTTGTTTTGCTCTGTTTATTAGGTGGGCCCCTTTCCTCTTGCTTTTTTTTTGATAGGTGTGTCATGGTGTTGCCCGTTTGTTTTTTGTTTTCTTTTTCGTTGTTGTATAGCGTTTGGTAGGGCTTGGGGTATGCTCCTTGTATTTGTATTGCTTTGTCTTTAATTTATGACTTACTTATCAAAAAAATAAAAAAAATGCAACTATTCCTAGCCCAAAAACCGAATATAAGATCACATATGCTCATCAGAAGCACATTTTATGGTAATTACTCCCTCCGTCTCAAATTGTTGTCTATCATAGAAAACAATAACTGAAAAAAAAAATGTATTCTCATACTAAAATTTTTAAATCTTTTTTTACCAATTAAAAGGTCTCTTTAAATATTTTTAATTTGTGAAAGAAAAAATGAGAAATTTGTACGTTATTTTAGGTTCTCATTTTCCATGCCGGAGAAACAATTTGTGATGGAAGTTGTAAAATAAAAGATGAGAGAAGACAAGATTATACGAGCAACAAGCATCTGGTATTGCTCAAGCATGCAACCCCAATTTACACCAATGGTGTACTTTGAGTCTCCAATAGCGACAAAGCCTGCGAATTAACAAACGCAAAATCCTTTTATCCACACCATCAAGAAGCATCGGTTTTCTACTCTAACTCAATTCATCCGGAAATGAGGCAACAATCCACAAAATAAACCTTTACAATATGTCGCAAAATTCTTGATGAGAAATCTTCAACAAATCTTTGCTAGTCCATCACTAATAGCTAGATCACTAGACGAATCTTCCTGAGAAATTTTATACCACAAACCAAGATGCCATATGTCACTTGTTGAACTAAAATGCCAGTCTTGTACAGCCCTAGCACACACTCTTGAATTCTCCTCATTGAGCCACCATTCATAACTCTTTTCACAATTTCTGTCCACCTATTACTTCTAATGTACCGAATCCTTTCTTCCCACAACCTTTGGGCTCACCATGTGTTTCAAAAGGTTGAGAAAGCGAATAGAAAAATCGACCATAAGGAAGTCTGGAGAGCTTCTTGTCACTAGATCCTGGCCCCGAACAAACAGACCCAAAAGTTCTATTTGGAGAATCAGAATAAGTTTTACAACAATGCTTTGAATTAAAAGTTCTCTTGTGAAATCCCTTCATTATGTAATCATAAAGCAGCAGACAAGGATAAACTAGCTCATAGGGACAACCGAAACTTGGAATATTCATTAGCAGTCCAAATGTAAAAGACAAAAAGGTCCCAAACAGAAGCCAAGATACCTGGCAGAAAAAAATAAAGCCCATCAAGTATTGTCAATGGCTCATCATACAAATACCAAAAGAACAAGTACACTGTATGCAAAAGCTACACAATTCTTAATATTCTCCAAGACACTTTCAACCAGTTTAAATAAAGGTAAAAATATGCTAAAATAAATTAAAGTATACATATATTCATGCATATATGTGTCTGAGCATGTGTGGAATTATATATCAAAAGTTGTACAATCTCTCACATTCAAGCGCACACATACATATATCTAAAATGAGATCATTTGGCCATGCACAACGTAAAACAACTAACAACTAGCACACCAGTACATAGCAATCCTAGATGACCATGCTACAAGCACATGAGAAAGGCCAAAGAGGATGCAAGTTGAGGTTGAGAGAGAGCATCATCGTCTTGTACTTAATGTGGCTTTGCATAAAACCAACTCAAGATCTTATTTTCGACTCCTCTTTATAATTCTACTCTGGCTCGTGTGTGAATGAGTTGAGAATGCATTTCAATGTTTTGGCTTCATTTTCTCCATCTTGATAGTGCTAAATTGATCTTTTATACATTATAGATATTGCTTGTCTTTCTTGTTATAGAATTGTGTGTGAATAAGAGTTGCATCATACCCTTCTAACCATGAAACAAAATGACCAGATCAAGAGAGTTCCTATAAGTGCACGTCCTACTCTTCTATACCATCCACCAACAAACAACAAAAAAGAAAAAATAGAGGACTTAATTGCATACCCTACCTCAATTGATCAAAGCTTCCCCTAATCACATATTTCTTCCTCTGATGGACTGAACCTTATGCAAGTATAATATTGTATAGGATAACAGTTAAAAGTTTTATTTTTTTCAATTAATTCCGTTGAATAAAAAATTCTAACAATGAGACATTTGTAATTTTACAAATCATAGGAGACAATATGTATTTTAAGCAAATTTTATGGGATATATTTGTTATTTACCCTAAAAATGATTAAATTACAAATAAACTTCCTGAAGTTTACTTAAAATACAAATTGCTCCTTATAATTTTAAAAATTACACCACATCCCTTAAAATTTTTAATTGCATAACAAATTACACATTTTATTAATAAATTATTACATCGATTAACAATTTGTAATGATATCCATAAATATATTTCAGTTAAAAATTCATGTAATTTTATTCTTATTTGTTCATATTTTTAATTTTTTTGTTGTTGATTAAATTTTTTTACAATGAGGTTTTTTTAATTTTCAAAATTATAAGAGACAATTCATATTATGCAACAACAATATAAGGGACAATTACCAAAAAAAAAAAAAATAGAGTTTGATTATTGTATCAAAATAAATTTTTATTTTTTGTTTTTGTCAATTTAAATCATAATATTTGATTTTTTTTAATCTAAACTATTTGTCTATTTTTATTAACTAAAATCAATGAAAAAAATAGTATTTTAATCATTAAAGTCAATGTAAATATATATAAAATGTCTAATATATATATTTTTATTATGTTTAATGATAAAAATATGTATTTTATTCTCAATTTTTATTTAAAAAGACAAATAATTCAAATTAAAAATAAATTTAAAATTTAAATTGATAAAATCAAAGAGAAAATTAGTCTAAGGTCCCTCTCTCATTTTTAGTAATGGAAGAGATCCACGATATTATTTTATGATGTCTAAAGTCCTTCAACCTCACACCTATGGATTACAGAGAAATTTGGTATACCTTAGGGCTTCAAACCTTCACTTCTCTCTCTCTCTCTTAGACTCACGCCTCACCTCTTCTCTCTTTTCGCTGCTATTCTCTCTCTCTCGTTGATCTAGCTCGATCAATCCAAGAAGCCCTATGTCAGGAACTCCTCGGCCACTCTTGCTCTGAATGAACCACTGTATAAAGGTCTTCCACCAGTTTTTCAGCTTGAAGCCCAAACAAACTCCATTGATTTCAGTTGCAGAGAAAAACAGAGCTTTTTTAAGTCTAATCAATGATACAAGAGAGAAGGATAGTAGTAAAGTTGGAAGATCAAATTCATTGTCAAGCGTAATTCGTGAGGCTTCGATTGCAGCAGAAGCTTTGGAGTGTTCTATAGAAGCCACCAGTTCGCAGATAAAGGATTCAGTATGGGAAGAGTGAACTATGTTACACGGGTTTGAACTGCTTATTTGATATTTGGGCTATTGAGCCAGTTCATGTATCTATTTCATAGATGTAGAATGTATAATTGAGAACATAGTGTATCAGAGTATATAATTCTTGTATTGATATCTTTCAAAAGCTAATGACTTGAGAGTGCTTTGTCTTTCTATAGACATCCTAGTTTTGTCCATTGCAAACTCACCCAAGTGAACTGATGAGTTAACTACAAGAAAAAGAAAAAAATAAAATAAAATATACAAAAGTGATAGATGTTATGTTGTGGATTATATTGATGATTGCAAATGTTTGGGAAATTTATAGATCCATATATATATATATATATATCTGTTGAAAAACATAGCTTGTTATTACAATCAAGAGAAAATTATAATTATTACAAATTTCTCTTCACTTTTATGTTGTAATTTTATGTGTTTTTTATTGAACATGTTATTTTTTGTCTACTTCTCTTGGCAACCAAACAAACTTTATGCTTTATGGTTCACTTGAAATCTAGAGAAAATTCAGAGAAAATCTCTAGATTGGAATTTAAAGAATTTCTCTGGCCTTCTCATAATTTCCCTGGAGAGAAATTCTCTAAAAAGTCCAGAGAGTTCTCTAGATATATGTATATTGCTTGGATTGATGTTCATGGTAAGTGATTTTTCCCAAGACCTTTGTTGATGGCAGTGGAATATTTGCAAATTTATCTGGTTTGGTTAATTTTCTCTGCCTTGTTTAATTTTTTCTGTGGTGTTCAATTTTCTTTGGGTAGATAAAGGGATTTGAATGTTGATCCAGAGAGATTTGATGTTAATCCAGAGAAATTTGAATATTAGTCCAGAGAAATTTGTGAAAGGTTCAAGGGTTTTTGATGTTGGTTCAGAGATCCAGAGAAATTTGAATGTTAGTCCAAAGAAATTTGAAAAAGGTTCAAGGGTTTTTTATGTTGGTCCAGAGATCCAGATAAATTTGATATTAGTCAAGAGAAATTTGAATGTTCAAGGTCTTGAACCCAGAGAAATTCCAAGGATTGCTTTGTATGTTGAATTCATTATAAATATAGACATAAATATGGTTATTGGATCAAGTCACTTTTTGTAGTATAAGAATAATGTTGGATCAAATCACTGAAGCCATCAAACTGCAGACAACACAAGTAAATTTCTCTGGTTAGAGGAGATTTTCTCTGGGGTTGAGTAAATTTCTCTGGGGTGGAGGGGGAAATTTCTCTAAGTTGAATCCAGAGAAATTCTCTGGTGAGATTTTCTCTATGAATATGCATCCAAATCATTGAAGCTATCAAATTGCAGACAACACAAGTGAATTTCTCTAGTTGGAAGGGATTTTCTCTGGAGTTGAGTAAATTTCTCTGGGGTGGAGAGGGAAATTTCTCTGGGTTGAGTCCAGAGAAATTCTCTGTGATGTGCTAGAGAAATTTGGAATTTTCTCTGTCATTTGTCCAGAGAAATTCTCTAGATCGAATTTTCTTTGGATCGAATTTTCTCTAGATTCATGTTGAGGGACCTTAGACATTATAAAAATATTAAGTGTCTTTTATGCTATAAATTTTAATACTAGGGACCTTAAAAAAAAATCCCCAAAATCAAAATCTTAAGATTTATTTGTTTAAAATGTTAAATGGTAGTACAAAATTTTTTAACTTACCCAAAATCTAATAATGAGATATTTTTTTGTTATATATATCGCAACCTCGGACGTGAAAGGAAAGGACATTGTTTTTGAAGAAAATCGAAGGAAAGAACATCTTCAACCCCCGGGGTACATCTCTCCTTCACATCTCAGTCCGCTCTTGTTCTTAATGATTTTGTTTTTGTTTTTGTTTTTGTTTTAGTTTTAGGATTGCATATAGAATCTATCACAAAATGCGTAATTTTGCCATAAAATTTCATAAGTAACATTGTCACTAGCATAATAAAATGTCCAAAATTTTGTAATTTATGTAACAAAAATAAGGGATTTGGTCAAAACCCCTCATAATAAAACTTTAATGTATTAAGGACAATCACAAAAAGTTTTCTTAAAAAGTCTAACACATACCACTATTATCAAAATATTAAACTTTAAGGGTATGTTTGATTGGGTGGATTAAAACATGGGATTAAGATTATTAATCCGTGGGCCCAATTATTCTATGTTTGTTTTAACATTTTAGTTTAGGATTATTAATCCAATGGATAATTAATCCAACAAATTTGTAGGATTATTAATAATGGGGTAGGGGTGGGATTATTAATCTAATGGATATTAATCCAATTGGATAGTGAATACCACACTAATTTAATAGGATTATTAATACTTCACTATTAATCTTGTGGATCAAACATGGCCTAAAATAATATAACTTTTGATGTAAATGTCGTTTTTTAATATAATTAATATTTTTAGAATTCTGTCATCAAGATCTATCAAATAAAATTCATGTTGACTATGTAATTCGTAAAAAAAAAAAAATTATTACCGTCGAAATTGATATAAATAGTAACCGTAACATGTTAGTTTAATATGTTACTCTGTCTTACAGTAACATGTTATTCTGTTTGACAATTACTGTATTTGATAGTAACATGTTACTTTGGTTCACAGTGACATATTACTCTAGCAATATTGTTCAAGGAAAAAATATATATATTTTTTATTTTGTCCTTACTCAATTATGTGTTTTCTCCTTAGAGAATTTATGAAGCAAAATAAATTGGGTTGTCCTTTTCACCAAACAAGGATCCAATGGAGAGGTTTTGGCTAAATTTCCCAACAAAAATTTGATAATTTCATAACATAAAAAGAAATAAATAAATAAAATGCATCACATCGCCACTAGCATAATAAAATATTCAAAATTATAGTTTATGTAACAGAAGTTTGTGGTTTAGTTACTGTGCATATGGTCGACTTTTTTTTTTTTTTTTTTTTCCATCGTCTTCTTATTGTTTCCCCCTACGGAACCACCATGAATTGTTTTGTTTTTTCCTCTACGCTAGTGAGATATATGCAATGTTTATGGTTGTGAATCACATTGCTTATGAATTTCTCTGCTTGTGAATTTGGTTGCCGATTTATCTGAGATTGTGATGGAATTAGCTTTTAATTGAATGTGTTGCTTGTGAATTTGCTTATGCAATGTTTTGGTTGCCTATTTTTATAGATTGTTCAAGATTTTTATCCAAAATTTACTAATAAATTGAAACCATGACTTGTAAATTCAATTTACCGGATAATAAAATTCTTGCACTAACCTGTTAGGGGAGACGAAATTCAAACCCCGAACCCAACACAACAACAACACAAAGTTGTCATGCGTCCTATAGATATTAATGTATCAACTGCCCAACAAAAACCACATTCAAACCATAACCTTCAAATTGAATTTTATATTTTCTAACAAAGTGATTTTGTATTATTGTGTATAAAATAATCTATAGAGAATAATTTAATACATCACAACTTGTGCATTGCGCTGGCCCATCAAAGCTCTTCAATTCCTTGCACCAACTTCCCTTTGATGTATCCTTTTGCTTCTTTGTTTTGTTAAATTTGTCAACAGTGCCAATGTTAACCTAGAAAGCACGATCCCTCTAAAACATATCTTGTTAATTTTTTTTATTTATTATTTATTATTATCTTGTGGACACGTTGGGACAGTTGACAGACACACACGTCCTGTGTTTGGATTCCCTTTAAGATATTTTTGTGGGTATTTGTTTATTATATAATAATTTTAGAAAGCTAATTTTTGGTCAAACTAAAATATTTGGAAACAAAGAGTGGGAAAAGTGGAAGAAAATTAAAAATACACCCACATATACAATGATGCCTCTTATTATATGTCTTTGCCTTAATTCATATCTGTATACATAATATATAAACTACATATTTTTTCATAGCTCCGCAGTGTTCATTTCTTACTTATTTCAGAATTGTTGTATCCTGTCTGTGCTTCTTTGGTGATAACCAATGTCGCGCCAAATATAGATTCTATACTTGAAATTGTCGAGCCCATGTAAAATAGCTTCACGCCTAAGCCTAGGAGACCTTTACACCTCAATGCTCCTCTTACCTTTAACAACATTGGACCTATGGCCCATATTTTAGAACCAAAGGCAGACATGACCCTATCAATAGTCAATACTTGAATTGGATACAACATAAAATAACATAGGGATAAATCCAATACATTATCATCCCCCAAAGAACTTTGAATGTATTGGATTTATCCCTATTCCAATTTGAGTATTGATTATTGATTAGTGTGGCCTGTTTTGAAAAGGAAAGAGGAAAAATGTCTGGGTTCAAAAGTTGAATCCGAGTTGGGAATTTGGGATTGACATGGATTCTACTTTGAAAAAGGTGAAGTGCAAGTGTTGTGGTGTTATATTCGTGCATGGGACATACATAAGTTGAAATGTCACTTAGCTTTTTTTTTTTTTTTTTTGAATAACTGGGAACTGTGTCCTAGGCAAAGTCCTTTAGACCCACCCCATGAGCGTAAACCCAATGACCAAGTGACACCTCCGAATTGCATGATTTGAACAAACATCGCTTGGCTTTCACTAATCAAATGTTGAACCATGTCCACAAGTTTTGGAAGACTTAGAGAAAATTCTCAAACAGTCTCAAAATAAGTGATAAAGAGGTTGATAAAATTCATAAAGTGGTGATATAGATGAGAATCTGGCTCCAAGGGATTTTGGTGACTTTGATGATGTTATTATCAGTAAGGGGTTAGATGAGACCGTGTGTGATGGTGATATTGATAAGTAATGTCATGGTGGCAAAATCACCAACAGTGTTGATTGTGTTTTATTTGTTCTTTTCTTTTCTTTTGATTCATTTGTTAAGAAAGCATGTGAATGTTAATTTGAATTGTTCTCTTCCAGTATTTTGTCGTCTTTCTTAAGAGAGATGCGAATGTTAATGTGAATTTCACTCTTCCTCTAATTTGATTTCTTTGTTAAGAAAGGATTTGAATGCTAAGTTGAATTGCTTGATGTTAGCATTAGTGAGCATGGATAACAAATTAGAATGCGAGGATCGAACCTTGATCTTGTCATATCAACATTTATAATTCACATATTTCAAATTTTGTATAAGAGCTCTACCACTTGAGCTACATCCTCAAGTTTGTTTAGGCGAATTTGTGAATGTTAATTTGATTATTGTTTTTTTCAAAATAGTTTTAGTTAATTTTTTTTATTTTATTATTGAAGTGCATTCTCTCTAAATTTTGATATTATTCATTAATCACATAAAATTGCTATATATATTTTATTTCTTATAGGATCTTATGATTCTTGATTTGATCGTATCTAGGCCGGTAGAATTCCAAAACAGTCCTGTGTAACCCCCAAGTTTTTACAACCTTGGTTTCTATTGATAAGGAGTCATGCCTCGTTCTTTTAGTGGTGGAGGTCAGTATTTTTTTTTTTCCTTTTGCCATCTCTCTCTTTCTTCTGTCTCGCTTTGAACATAATTTAATTATGTGTTTTTTGTCTTTTTCTATTTGTTTGTGGTTTTTGTTAGCTAAAACCATTTGCTCAAAATGACAGAGGTTTTTTTTTTTTTTTTAAATTTTTTTTGATGTCTTTGATCTACTTGCAAAAGGCACATGGCATCTGTGTACAACTTGCAGCATATTGGAAACCAAAATTTAAAAACAAAAATTGTTAGTTACTTTTTCATGCTTGATTTATCACTAGCTTACTTTTATCATTGACATTTCTCTCTGTCTGTATGTGTGGATATATTCTAATACAGGTTATTTATTGAACTTCTAAGTTTTTTACGACCTCAATCTACGTTGCAAATTGGTGTTTTTATGCTTTAGTTTAACTAATACATGTTATAGGTTAATTGTTTTTGCTCAAATTTGTTGCTCTTGTCTTTTGTAGGAAAATCTTCTTCAGCTTCTTCTGGTTCAAACAGTTAAGTGTGAAGCATTATTCTCTTAATAAACGAAGTTGCTCAATTGCTCCCAATGACTTCCCCACTTTTCATTTCTAAGGGAAGTAGTGTTCAGTTGTTAGCAACTTCTCTAGTTTTCTTCCTTTTTATTTTATGTTTAGGATATCTTGTTTATGTGTTTACCTTTACCCTTGTGTTCTCTATCTTTGTAGTTGTAAAACTTGCTGCAACTATTTTGGGTTTATCTTCTCTAAGCAAGAACTTGGCAAATTTTCATGTAAAGGAGCCACGTTCATGTGAGATTTTAGAAAAAGAATATGAAGAGGTACAATTTGTCAGAGTTCAAAGTCATTGGGAATGGTTATCGGTGATATAGTAGTTGTTGCATCTTTTCTTAGTTGAGGATGTGATGGCGCAGCCCTTGATTGGTTAGATGCCAATCATCGGATTTAGAAGCCAATGTTGAAGTCCACGCGGCCAAAGTCTTTTTGGTCCCATAATTGTAATTGGTAGTTTATTATTATTTTTTAATTAGATTTAACTAAATAAAGTTATTGAGGAATATTAGTTGGTTAGGTTTCCAAACTAGAATATAGGACTTTGTTTATATAAATATTTAGGTCTTGGCATTGTAATATTTAGTTTTGAGAATAATATTTGAGAGTAAAAGGCTGTGACCGACTTTGAGTTCTTCTCCCTTTGTTATCTCTGCTTGCACCAGGATGAGTCATAGGTTTATGGCTTAAATCCAAAGATTTAATTTTCCTAATGCAAAGATTTTTAGTTTAATCTCAATTAATGTTTGGAGAGCTTTTATGTTTTCTTCTTCAATTTTCTTTTTAAGTACGGTGTTTGTACTAATCTTCTGTCCTTTCTTTATTATGCAGTGCATGAGCAGAACTCCAACTAGTTACGATACCCAACACTGTGAAAAAATTCGCTAAAGGATGGCATCTTGTCTTGAAAGTAAGTGGGGTTTGTATGCATATCTCGAAACTTCCTTTTTTTCTCTGAGGTGCCACTTTTGCCATTAAATATAAAAGAATAAGATGGTTCTACATTTTAATTATGCAAGAAACTCTATACCATATCTCATACAAACCAAGACTTCCATACCAATTCTAAAAGAAAAACTAAGAAGGTTCAATCATTGTATAGGATTGTATTTTGAGGTGTCTTTATCTATTCTAATATGACTTTTGATCCATCAAAATGCAAAATCCCATGTTCTAAGGTTTTGTTTTGTTTTGTTTTTTCTTTTTTTTTTGGGAGGGGGGGGGGGTTTGTTGTTCGTGGAAGTAGCACATGTTGACAAAATCAAGTCCGTATTCGCCTGATCACTGTTTTTTGGGATGTCATTAGATGGTTGTAGGCCTTCCAATTTACTGTATTTATTGTTTTTTTTTAAAAAAAATTTTTGGGAGGCAATGTAGTTAGTAAACTTGTTTGCTTTGAGTTATTGTACAAAGTATACTGCTTTTGCTTTGTAATTATAGTTATTGTTAGTTATCAAAAAAGCGGCTTGCTTTAGGATTAGGATTAGGATTGGTGAAAGTTGGATCTTAAGGTCTAGAAAACATGTAATGCAAGCTATTTGGGTGTGATTACATAAGGTTACTTTCATAAGAAAGAAAAAGAAACAAAGAGGAGACAACAGGGTGTAAATTTGATGAATGGAGACAGAAGTGTGTAATATTAAGAAGGGAGAAAGTAAAAAAAAAAGAAACCTATGATGGGCTGAAACGACTAGGTTTGGAAACTAGATCCCAATTTATAAAGCTATGGTTAGTGCTAACTTGTTAGGTGGTATTCTGCTATTCCAATAGAGAATGCATGCTGAAAAATGTAGGCCAATTATTATTGATTCGTAGTGTTTGGGAATTTTGTATCCAAACTTAGGGTGTAACTTATTTGGTACTTAACCAAACCAAACCTTGTGTCCCAATCAATTGGGGCGGGCTACATGAATCATTTTTCTCCATTATGTTTTGCAGGGCCATATGCTTAAGTAAATTCATATCCTTCTTCACCATGTCAATCTAGGTCTTACCCTCCCCCTAGCATTTCCATTAGTAGTAATCCTATTGCACTTCCTTACTGTTGTCTATACCAATCTTCGTCGTACATGTCCAACCTATCTTAGTCTATTCATTTCTAACATTATCAGCTCCAATTGCAGAGGTTTTGTTTATAATAAAATTACAAATTACTAACATTAGTAGCTCCAATCACACAACAAAATTGGAGCTCATAAGGTTATTGATTGGTAATTTGCTTTAAACAAAAAATCTTGAATGGAAAGAAAACTAACGGCTTGGGGGTGGGGGAGGGAGAGGAGTGCTACATTAATTAAATAGAAATAAATATATTTTGTGGACACATCATGCAAGCTTTGACCTTTTAAACTATTGAGAAGGTGGAGTAATGCTTCCTATGAGTTATAAAGGTTATTGATGGTCCTTTTTTATTTGATCAATATGGGGTGATCAATTGGAAGTGAGACTTCTTGATGGTGTTTCTCCAATAGGAAATGTTCAGTTGCTTCAAGTACAGGAAGGATGGCTCGAGCTTGGTGATTTGGTTAGTGAAAAGTTGCAAAGAGATGGTGACGGTTATGCATGAAGGCTTTTTGAAGGATGATCTTGATCCAGAGCATTTTTGTGATGATGGTGGGGGTACTTAGTCAATTCATAGGGAAGACATTGATGAAGGATATTTTGGTGGTTGTCAAGCATTGGAAAAATTTGGGGATTATGAATCTGATGACTTCTTAGATGGGTCTTTGGATGGCAACGATCACAACAAAGACTCAATCTCAGTGTTGCGAGAGTCCAACTTGATACGGTGATTTTATTCAATAATGCTTCTAACCAAGAACAAGGGGAAAATTATTCAGTATTGATACACAGAAAATGAGGGAGCAAATGGTAATGGGGTAATGGTGTTTTCATTGTTAAAATGGATCCTAATGTATGCGAATCAAATGGGTATGATCATATGAGTACTTGGCTTTGAAGGGGCATTATTTGCTTTCCATTTTTGGTTATGTTTATCGTCAAAACAAAGTGGATAGGAATTGTGATGCTTGCTTTTTTTTATTATTTTTTATTTTTTTTCTTACCAAAGGTTAATTTTGATACTGAATCTCAACCACCTTCCAATTCTTTGAGAAATGCTTGCATTGGGCCTCGAGATGATATTCTTTTTCCTAGTAAGGATCTTATACTAGTTGGTGGCTGTGATTCTAACGTTGCCATTAATTACTTTGGACTTATTATGGAAGGGGAATATGGTAACATTGAAGAGGAGGGGAAAAGGATTTAGGAAAGAGTGGGATTTACGGGTGTTTACAGCTCGAACAATCCTAGGTTAATGGCTTTCTTCAAGGAGGAGTTAGTTGTGTCGGTGGTGTCTTTAATGTCATTACGATAGTTTCAAAGAAGATTAATGGGGATAAGGTTACTTGAAGGATTTTGATATGTTCATTAGGAATTGTGATCTCAGTCTATCGTCGAACTTGTCTATAAGGTGGCTGATGGGGTGCACTTGTCATCACAGGTCCATAACCATTCTCCTACCAACTTTCTTAAGGCCGCATGTACCTTTAAAGTAAGTTAGTTAGTTTTTGTATGTGTGTGTGTGTGTTTTGTATTAGCAGTACGAGAGAGTGGTGGTCGAGATTACGATAAGAAGAATTCAACCTAGCTTGTTGGATAGGATCTTCGTGATCAACTTGTAACTAAAGTTACGAATATTGATTGGCCTGAAATCTGAAAGGGTCTTAAATTTTAGGAAAGCAAAGATGATTGACTAAAGCGTATTATATTAATGACTTATCCAATAACCAGTTATCTGTCCAAAAGTGAGCTTCAGTTCCATCTCCAACAAGCCAACGAGAATTCTCAGTTAGAAGCTTATCATTGTAAATTCTTTCAGACAAGCTTTGAATAATTTTGACAGGGAGTGACCAGCCACATAGGCTTTTGTTTAATGTATATATATAGGTTTGGACTGGCTGAGTTTTTTTTTTTTTTTGGTTTGAAAAAGCTTGTTTTTATTAATGTTGACACTGAATGCTGTAATTGGATTTCTCATGCTTTAGTCATCGACATTTGTTTGGTGGCACAAGCAGCCTAATCTTAACCCCCTTGATCTTTATAGATGCCATATTTCAGTTATTTATAGTTATTTTTTCTCATGCATCATGTATGCAATCCTAGGTGTTCAAAGAAGGGTTCAAAGACAAAATGGTAAGTTTGACCTTTTGATTTCATGCTACGATTTATTTTGTTTTCCAATTAAAGCTGTCACACTTTATGTTTATTCATTTTATTTTCATTTAGAAAATGTTTGGGAAAGTTATAAATACACCCCTTGAGGTTTATTAAATTTTCATTTGACACCTTGAGGTTTTAGAAAATAAGTACTGCCCTTGAGCTTTCAAATCCCATGACAATTCTCCCTTTGTTAGTCAACCGTTAACTAACAAAAGTAGATGATATTAGCAATTTTATTTTTCAACATACCTTAGCGCTTGCTCATATCTCTCTCCATTGTTCCAATTCTCTTCATTTCTCTTTCTCTTCCCCCCTCAACCACACCCCTTAAAGAAAACCATTGACTTTTTCAATTTATTTTCATTGTTGTATACTCACATATACATGCATATACAACTTTGTTAATGATTGCAAATTGCAAATACAAGTAAGGCTATATCCTTGTGAGATTATGTATTGAACTTTTGGCAAGTATCTTCCATGTCCCTTTATACATTTCAAAATTCTTGTAAAATATGCTGTATTTGGTCTTGGTTTTATCACTTGTAAAGAGTTGGCCCCTTCAAAATCTCAATTTGTTTGAAACCTTTAGTTAGGGGCATGATACAATACACATGATGTATACCATATGCTAATTATGGTCAAAATTGGTGTTGGTTACGAGTCATTGTGGTTTTTAGTTATGGGCCATTGTGCTGGTGAGGCTAACAAATTATTAAATAAAAATTGGTTATGTTTGATTATGTGTAAAAGTTGTTTTAGTTACGACCAAATTGGTATTTGATGACTCAAGTTACAACCAATATGGCTATGATCGGTGTTATAAAAGTATTCAATATATGTTATTGCTTTTTTATCTTTTTATTTTGTACTTTTTGTTTTGTAAATGTCAAGTATTTAATATAGTTTGAAATTTTATTTGTGAATTTAATAATCATGTTAATAGTGAGCATCTTTGGCCTCGTTAAAACGCAGATTACACCACCACACTTCCAAAACGCATGCACTTGCTGCTCGAAACCCACTGTGATGACCGGTTTTACTTTACGTATTTTTGTTTTCATTTTTATTGGGATTGTTGTGTCCAGACACCCCTTTCTTTTTATTCTCATACTTGTTCATTTTGAGTTGGCTTTTCTTTTGTTCCGGAGGGTCTTCTCAATTAAGTTCTTGTTCTAGTTTTGTCGGTGTTGAATTTCACTTGTTGCGGAGGATGCTCGGTTGAGTCCGGAATGCCCGGGGGTTTGAACTAGAAAAATATATGCTGCAGGGCTAGGGCCGTACGTGCGGGATGGGGGCCGCAAGTGCGGGAGGCCAAGCCGCACGTGCGGGGAGCAGGGGAGGTTGGACAGTGCATACTGTAATAAATGCACATGTGTGAGGGAGGTGTGGGGAGGTGTGGGGAGGTGCCGCACGTGCGGGAGTGGGCTCCACACGTGCAGGAAAGGCCCAGATCCGAGGTTCTGTTATTTTTACCTTTTGGGATTGTTTGTATATCATTTTTATTGCATCTCTCTCTCTCTCTAAAAATATATATCTCTCCATTCTCTCTACATTTCTATCTCAAAAACAAGATCAAAACCTTTGATCCACTCCCATCCATTGAGATTCAACCTTAGCTCCTTCATCAAAGATTTAAAAACTTCTTAAGAAGTACGTGGTGTACGGTGGAGATCTACTTCCACAACCTTTGATTTCTAGGGTTTTCTTCTTTCAACATCTCCATTTCTTCATCAAACTTAGAGGTAGGGTTTCCTTTGAGTTATATATGTGTTTATGCAAGTTTTGATTGATTTTATGAGCCCACTTTTGTCTATTCTGAAAAATGGGTTTTATGGCTCAAGAAATGGTTAGTTTTGTAGAAGAAATTTGTCCTTGTTTTCTTTCAAAGATTTTTCTTAAATCATTGAGCCATATGGGTTGAGATTGAGATGTGTTATGAGGTTTTACAAAAGAGATGGAAAATGTTAGGGTTTTTGTGAAAATCTAAAACTTGGGGGTTTCCTGAATGAAATAGGGGAAAGGCTCATGTTGATGTTATATTTATGTGTATATAAATATATATATTGATAGATGCATTTGTAGTGTGTGACATGGTGGACAAGAGGGTAAGAAATGTTTGTTGTATGCAAATGCTTGTATAAATATATTTTCATTGATGAAGAATTTCTTACTATATGAAAGATTTTGGAACATGGGGGTGACATTTACATATTGTTATGTTTTGAAATGATTAAATGTTGAAAGAAACACAAAGTGTGGTTTTATTGTGGCACATGGGTATTTAATGACAAACTTTTGGTTGATAGAATGGCATGGAAATGAGAAAATGGAGGTTATGAACCTCTATGGAAGATTAACTATGTTTTTGATCAATGTGGAGAAACATAAAGTAGTATGGTTGATTATTGCATTGACATTACGAATACCTTGAATATCTTAAGAAATGGTTTTGAAAATCGGAACTTCCATTGAAAATGTAATATTGTGATTGAAACTTTGGAAATGTTTTGGGGTAAATACGTTGGTAAGTCCGGTTAGGGGGTGTAGATGAGTTTGTTAAGTTGGCCTGAGTGTCCGGGGTGAAAGACCGAAAACACACGCGGAGGAGATACTACTTCCCTTCTGGTTAGCAACCTGTAAAGTGGGGTTATTGGTAGTGCTTGATGAGCCTACTTGCAGACACCGACCTAGGGATTACCTGAGTCATATTTACCACTCCTTATGTCTAAATTGGAAATTTGAAAATTAATGAGATTGCAAAAACGTTATTGAAGGCATGAGGATTTTTTTTTAATAGAAAAGCATGACATCGGATTATTTTGAAATGGCATTGCATGGCATTTGCATTTGCATTTAATATTGGATATTTTACATAAATGCATATACTTTGTTAAGAAATTCTCTATTGGGCTTTATGCTCACACCTATGGGATTTGGTGCAGGTAAAGATGTGGTGATCCTGCTGAACTGAGGGCATGGGTATTTTTTTGAGAAGAGTAATATCTCTCTTATTTTGTTGTAAATTTTGTAAAGCCAAGAGCTAAACGTGTATGGGTCCGAGAGACCATTTTGTGTAACAGGGCTATTGCCTTGGAAGATATAAGCCCTTCAAGGCATTTTATTGTTTTAGGACTAGATG
The DNA here is from genome assembly GCA_025200525.1 of Camellia lanceoleosa. Classification (NCBI taxonomy): domain Eukaryota; kingdom Viridiplantae; phylum Streptophyta; class Magnoliopsida; order Ericales; family Theaceae; genus Camellia; species Camellia lanceoleosa. Next base: position 6,348,827 of record CM045758.1, on the reverse strand, counting down.
CTTCACATGCTATAGATTCATGTGTTCTTCTATCGTTGAATGTATAATTCGCATGTGGAACTCTTGTATAAACATTTAAAATTCTTAATGTAAAGGTTGGGAAATTGCTATGACTATTTAGTGAATGTTATTTGATGGGTTATATCTATGATGGTTTATTTTCGGGGCATGACACCCACACTGAACTAGTCAACAAAAACACAATGAATTCACCACTCAACCTCTAAAATTTTACACAGATGGCAATCAAAATTTCTCCTTAATCTTTTTTCAGCCCTCTCTATGCTTTCAACAATAGATATATCAATACGAATCAAAACATTAAATGGTAATTTGTTTCTCCTACCTGATTAGTAGAGCATTCACCCTAGCTTTATTCTCTTTTGTTTTAGCCTTCTTCTCCATGGACGCTAATCCCTCACCTTTAGCTATTAGTAATATATCTGGTGCACAAGAAAGAAGCATAGGAAAACACCATTTCAAGGCGGAGCACTTTTGCCACTTGAAGAGGGAATATCAACATAGAAACAGTGTGGTCTTAAAAGCCCGCTAACCTACTTGTGGCAATTGATTATCCTTTACTGATACAAACATAAACAACCAACCATTTTCAAATTTAGTAATCAGAACCCCTCCTCAACACAGCTAAAATTTGACCCAAATCTCCAAGGGGCAGCTATTGTAATGACTCTATTGAACCTCTCAAATGATGCACATCTACTTCAACAATGGTGGATCGATGATCATATGGTGTGACTGCTGAGCAAGGCTTTACTTGTTCAAGGTCTATCACTCTTAAAGCTGGTGGCTAAAATGGGTTCTATCAAATTGAATTTGAAAGACAACGATACTGGCAATTTGCAGATTCTTGTTTGACAAACAGTGTGGTCGTCAAAACACGCTAACCCTTTTGTTACACTTGATTGTGTTCTTTATTCTGAATCGACATTCCATAAACACAAAGGGTTTGTTTGGTGCAAGCTTATTGTAAGCTTAGAAGCCAATAACATCTGTTCCCCTGCTTTCAAATAATAAGTCTTTTTTAGATTATTAAGCTATTTTAACCTACCAAGTTGTAAGCAAAAGTTGCACCAAATGGTCTAGCAAATAAAAAAAGCTTTAAACAGCTGAAATAAATTGCGCCAAATTGCCTCAAAGCTATTATTCCAACAACTTCTCCTAAGAAAAGAGCTTGTATTAAACCAATTGTTGATGGTGGTGATAAAGTGGGAGAGAGTGAAAAGGAGGTGGGGTGAAACTTGAAGGGTGCTCTTTATCCTGATTAGACATTCCATGGAAGTGACATACAACCCATGAAACACAAAGCTATTATTCCAACCCATTGACATTTTTGCAGAGGAAGCGTGTTATGTCTGACACTGAGACTCTTCGAACACTCTTAAAAGCTTGTCCGACACTACTTCATCTTGTTTTAATTGAAAAATTAAATTCATAATAACGATGCTTTGTGGACACTTGGGCCACATTTCTTGAACCCTTTGAACAAGTCCTATGTGATGAATCCCATTATAATAACAATGTTTTGTATTCTTTAGAGCACAACTTGCGCACTCTAAATATGTTTGGAAACATTTGTAAGATGATTGCATCATATGTATTACAATGTTTTATATTGTTCTATATTTTTTATAATGTAATTGTCATGTGAATATGAAATATATTGCCTTTTAATGTAATTATTTGTTTTATTATTTTTATCCTAAGCGTGTTTTGTTCTGCATTTTTTGAAAATCACAATGTTGGCATATTTGTGTTTGTGCTACTTAGGTTCCAACAACTTAATCTTGTGAGAAAAGAGTGTATTAAAATTTAAACCAATTGTTGATGGTGGTATGATAAAGAGGGAGAGAATGAAGAGGAACAAAGGGATTGAGGCTAAGTGTAATATAGAGAGCAATTGTTGTAGCTTTCTCCTCCATGGCTTCCAAAGGGTGTTGGTTGAGCATGGGAAAGCAGTGGGGGTGGTAGTTGAGGGTGGGCAAAGGGTAGAGGGGTTTGGATGATGGAGGTGCTGTGAGTATGTACGTATTTTATATTTTTTATTAGTTCTATTAAAAGACAAATGCTGACAAGGGATATTTGTAATTTCTCAAATCATGATGGAAATTTGTATTTTTGATAAATCTTAGGAAGTATATTTGTAATTTAACCAAATTATTTTTTATTATCTACATGGGTGAGGTGAGTTGGGTTTTGCTTTTTAATGCAGAGCGTAGAGAATCTCTCCAGAAAGAAGCAAGTGCTGCAGGTTTTGCCTGTATTGAAGATTACATAAATCATAAAACGGATATGGACCCTAGAAAGTGCAAAATAGCTTATGAGAAGTACAAGAAGGTAAAACTGTGTTTATATTAGAAACTTGTAGATATTTGTTCATGTGCTATAATAATCGTTTTCTTGCTTTTTAAAATTGAGAATGAAAAATAAGGAATGTCTAGTTTCCGGTAGAATATATGGTTTTAATTCATTCTTATTTTGAATCCCATTTCAATTATTTCCTTGTCTATTGAGTTTTATGATCAAAATGTGTTATCCTTTTCAATCCTATGGATCAAGAAATGGTGTCAATGTTGAAAACAAATACATTATCATGTTAATCATTCATTTCTCTTATTCATTTTGTTATTATAGCTTGTAAATAATGACTATTGAGAGGGTAATTTATAAGTAAATTGGGCCGAGCTGGGTAATTGGGCCGATCTGTGGGCCATAGTAAGAGAGGCCAAGTAAAAGGGCCAAGAAGTTAGCCGCGTCCAAGAGAGCTCTGCAGTTAGCCGCGTCCAAGAGAGCTCTGCAGTTAGCCTGGTCCAAGAGAGCTCTGCAGTTAGCCCGGTCCAAGAGAGCTCTACAGTTAGCCGCGTCCAAGAGAGCTCTGCAGTTAGCCCGGTCCAAGAGAGCTCTGCAGTTAGCCCGGTCCGAGAGAGCTCTGCAGTTAGCCCGGTCTAAGAGAGCTCTGCAGTTAGCTCGGTCACCACACTCAAAACGGTAACAGTTAGCTCGATCATACCATATTTAGCCGAAGTATGTTCAGCTTTCCTTAGAACCTTGTTATTGGTTAGCTCGGTCTAAGCTCGTTGTGGTTAGTGCGGTCTCAGACAACCCAGTTGGAATATGTCAAACCAGGTATACGCAGTGAAAGGAAGAACCGAGCTAGTGGGAGCTCGGTCTAGTCTGCAGCTTTAGCATGGCCATGTTATCTCGGTCGTATTGACATCTAAACCGTGGTAGAACCATCTCACTTGGTTTAAGCAGTGAAGGGGTGTTGAAGGATAAGCATTATCTTTCAGGAATGTGATTCCTAGGAGGACTCTACATGGAAGAGTAAGAGTCCTACTTGGATTGTGCCACGCGAAACTTATAAAAGCTCACAACATTACCTATGGAGAGGTAACACAACTTTGATTCCCGAATACGTAGAGCTTTTTGTCTATTTGTCTATTTTTTTGACTTAGGCATCGGAGAGGTATCTGGCACACACCTGCCGGCTAGCTCACGTTTGTGTTTTCAGGGGGTAAAGCGACGACGTACGGAGGAGCGCAATCTTGATCAACAGGATTATACGAGAACAATATTTCGTGCTCGTACAATTGGCGCCGTCTGTGGGAAGTTCAAACATGAACAAAACCTTTTGATCAAGTTTTTCTCGCTAATTGAAAGCAATGGCACACAACGAGGATTTGCCGCAGTCCGCCATCGACGGACAAACCCCAGAGGGGGGTGGAAGGCACGAAGGCCTACCTTCTATCCCTCCCCTCCCATGGCGGACTTAGAGCCCCCGCGGCAGAACCCCAGGAGGGATGCAAGAGGGGGGCGGACTAACTGCCCTCGTCGTTCTCACTCGTAAAGTCCTGAAAGACAAAGGCGGAGGATCGACCCTCAAGTTCTGGAGGACCGCGTGAAGGAGCATGATGAATTGATACGGAGGATGACGGCAGACATGGAGTCTATAAAGCGCCAGATCCAAGGAAAAGGGGTGGCGACAGGAAAGGGGCGCAAAGGAAAAACGCCCCATCGCCACTCGGAAGATTGTGGTAGGCATACCATGCCATCGCAAGTAGAGAGTAGGAGCCTCAGGACAGGCGACACTCAATCTAGGACTTCCAGGATTCGTTACTCCAGGTCTGAGAGAACGAGAACTGAGAGGTCTTATACTAAGGGAAGCACCTATCGGCCCTAGCGCACCCACCAAACGGCATCCAGGCAGACGAAGTTGCCTCGATCGTCCGACTTGCGAACTGTGCTTGAAGAGAGGGCACGATGGAAGGAGGATACTAGGGCACGCGACCCGCGCAGAGTTTCAACCCTTCAGCAGTTGGCCCCTCGATCGCATGGAACTGTCGAGGTAGGAATGCCAATACCGCGCCTTGCTTACGAACCAACGGATGAAGCATTAGCAAGGCTACAAACCTTGCTGTTCATTCCGGCAATACAGAACACACCACTACCTTCAGGTTTCCTACAGCCCAAGCTCACTACTTACAAAGGGAAGACAGATCCATACATGCACTTGAGCCACTTGAGCCAGGTCATGGCAGTATACCGGCGGAACGAGGCTTTAATGTGCATCCTATTCCCATCCAGCCTTGGCGGCCTAGGTTTAACCTGGTTCAAAAGGCTACCAGAAGGCAGCATCGCCTCTTGGGGGCAATTAGCTGAGGCGTTCGTGACAAGGTTCAGAACGAACACCAACACGCCAGTGGAGATCGATCAGCTACTCTCCATTAACATGGGTGACAAGGAGTCATTGAGATCCTACAATAGTCGCTATTGGGAGACCTTCAACCAGATAGGAAATTGTCCCACAAATCTTGCCATCGCGCAGTACAAAAGAGGACTTCCAGTCGGAAACAGGTTGAGGGACTCAACAACCATGACGTCACCCCTCACAATGGAAGCCTTGATGGAGAGAATGCACCAGCACATTCGGGTGGAAGAGGATAGCGCCCATGCTGAAACAAAGTCTGGCACAACTGCAGTGCCAGACAAAAAGACCACGGCAAAAGTCAACCCGGTAGAATGTCCACGCAGAAACGGACGAGGCATGCGGGACCACGGAGAGGACCAAGATAAAAGATGGTTGAGAGTCCGCACTGCCATTACCACGGTATTCAAAAAATCGATCTATCGGGTTCTAAGCGAGATACGCGATGAGCCTTTCGTCAGATGGCCAGCCAAGCTGGGAGAAGCACAAAAGGATTACGACGAAAGATCTCGGTGTACCTTCCATAAGAAAGAGGGGCACCGCACTGAAGATTGCACACCGTTGAGACAACATCTGGAGGAATTAGTGGCAGCTGGGCACCTGGACTAGTACATTGAAGGAGGGACGCAGCCAGCCTCCTAGAACCACAATAACCCAAACGGAACGCCAATCGACGCCCCCCCTTAAGGCGTAATTAATGTAATACATGGAGTACTCAAACCTGAGCGCGTATGTGAGCTCAGAGGAATGATCAAAAAGGCTGAGCACTTAAGGGAGGTACTAAGTGCACAGCCTACCATCAAAAAAGGAAAAACAGAACCTACAAACGTCATATCTTTTTCAGATAGGGACTTGGCAAGGATGTACTGCCCTCACAATGACGCTCTGGTCGTCACTTTACGCGTCAAGGATTCCGACATCAAGCGGATTCTGATAGACCAAGGGAGCTCATGTGAGATAATGTATTATGAAACCTTCAAATAACTGAAGTTGGAGGACAAAGACTTGGCGCCTACAACATCTTCCCTGATCGGGTTCAACTCAATGCCAGAGTGGCCAGTGGGCAAGATAATCCTCCATGTCAGAGCAGGAAGCATGACAAAACAAGTGGAATTCTGGGTATTGAAAGTCCCTTCCACTTATAACATAATCTTGGGAAGGACTTGGCTGCAAGCTATGCGATCGGTAGCTTCAACCTACCATCAAGTACTGCAATTTCCCAACGAAGCTGGAGTAATTGAAGAGGTCTTTGGAGACCAAATTATGTCCAAACAATGCTTCGTCACAGCAAATGGCAGCCGTGCTACCAAAGGGTATGTACAGATGGTGGAAGAACCTGAGAGTAATGAGTTATTCGCGGATGTTGGCAAGGCAGCTGAACAGAAGGCAGTGGAAGACTTGGTATAGACTAATTATACAGCACATTCACAAGATCAGCACTCCACCATACCGAGATGGCAAGTTAAGACCTAATTGAGAAGGACCTTTCAAAGTGGTGGGATTAGCAGGCAAAGGGGCATACCACTTGGAAGATGGAGATAGCAAGGCCATTCCCAGACCATGGAACACTGTAAATCTCAAACTATTTTATTTTTAGCTTTTCTTCAAAGTACTTGTATTTTTTCCTTTTTCAATAAAACAAGTAGTTTCTTTTCAGTATGATAGTTTTCTACTGTAAAAGTTATTTTAGTGAACTAGGGGCAACGCAAACAGAGTTGGCCAGAATAACCAACTTTGACCTCTCCTAAGCCTAGGATAAGGATCCAGGTTGCAGGACGTTTGGTCGAAATAACCAAACACTTTACTCTAGGTTGGCAGGACAAACCAACTTAGAGGTTGGCTGGAAAAACCAACACCTCTCCTAAGCCCAGGATAAAGATCCAGGCTACAGGACGTTTGGTCGGAATAACCAAACACTTTACTCTAGGTTGGCAGGACAAACCAACTTAGAGGTTGGCTGGAAAAACCAACACCTCTCCTAAGCCCAGGATAAGGATCCAGGCTGCAGGACGTTTGGTCGGAATAACCAAACACTTTACTCTAGGTTGGCAGGACAAACCAACTTAGAGGTTGGCTGGAAAAACCAACACCCCTCCTAAGCCCAGGATAAGGATCTAGGCTGCAGGACGTTTGGCTGGAAAAACCAAACACTTTACTCTAGGTTGGTAGGAATAACCAACTTAGAGGTTGGCTGGAAAAACCAACATCCCTCCTAAGCTCAAGATAAGGATCCAGGCTACAGGACGTTTGGTCGGAATAACCAAACACTTCACTCTAGGTTGGCAGGAATAACCAACTTAGAGGTTGGTTGGAAAAACCAACACTTAGTACTCCTCAGTCGAGATAAGGATCAAGGCTGAAGAGTGGTTGGCTGGAAAAACCAACACTTATTGTTCTTCAGCCGAGATAAGGATATAGGCTGAAGAACTTGGCTAGAAAAACCTATACTTATTATTTTTCAGCCGAGATAAGGATCTAGGCTGAAGAGGTTGATTGGAAAAACCAACACTTGTTGTTCTTCAGCCGAGATAAGAATCTAGGCTGAAGAGGTCGGCTGGAAAAACCAACGCTTAGTACTCTTCAGCCAAGATAAGGATCCAGGCTGAAGAATAGTTGGCTGGAATAACTTTTTAGTGATCTTCAGCCGAGGTAAAAACCTAGGTCGAAGAGGTTGGCAGGTATGACCAGGTAGATTTCAAGGACAAGACTGAGATAGGTATCTCGGCCAGAAAATGTTGAACTGCATTCAGATTACAATTGGAAAGTAAGGAAAACAAAAGAAGACTTCATTGATAGTGCAAAGCAGAAGTACACGAGGTGGGGCCATAGCCCGGTTACAAAAGCCTTTAAAGATTGCATTTAAAGAAAAGAAGAACATAGAGCATCGAGCAAAAAGGTCATCTAAGTCAGCGTCCAGAACAACCCGGTCTTTACCCAGAGGTAGCTCGGTTGTGGCAAGCACCTCTTGGTTGAGTTCAGTCGAAGGCGCTACGACAGTTGCAACAGGTGAAGGCGGGTTGGAGACCACTGAAGTTAGGGAGATGGACGGCGTGACAGCTACACGTGGCCAATGAGAGTTTGCCACGTGTCCATGGAATAGAAATCGATTTAGTTACAGCGACTGAAGAGACGTTTTGACCGGACAGATGGAGCCCGGAGTGAATTTAGCTTGGTTGGAAGACTAAAGTTTCTAGCTCGGTTGGAAGGCTAAAGGTTTTTAGCTCAGTTGAAAAGCTAAAGCTTTTAGCTCGGCTGGTAACAGGTAATCCCTATCATGCTGCACAAATGGGATTAAGGGGCAATTGAGAGGGTAATTTATAAGTAAATTGGGCCGAGCTGGGTAATTGGGCCGATTTGTGGGCCATAGTAAGAGAGGCCAAGTAAGAGGGCCTAGAAGTTAGCCGCGTCCAAGAGAGCTCTGCAGTTAGCTTGGTCCAAGAGAGCTCTATAGTTAACCCGGTCCAAGAGAGCTCTGCAGCTAGTTCGGTCCAAGAGAGCTTTGCATTTAGCCCGGTCCAAGAGAGCTGCGCTAGTCAAGGCCCAAGAGAGCTCAGAGTTAGCCGGTCCAAAAGAGCTCTACAATTAGTCAGTCCAAGAGAGCTCTGCTAGTCTGGTCCAAGAGAGCTCTCTGATTAGCTCCATCCAAGAGAGCTCATAGCTAGCTCGGTCCAAGAGAGCTCAGCTAGTCTTGCCTAAGAGAGCTCTGATTAGCCGGTCCAAGAGAGCTCTGATTAGCTTAGCCTGTCCGAGAGAGCTCTGCAGTTAGCTCGGTCTGAGAGAGCTCTGCAGTTAGCTCGGTCACCACACTCAGAGCGGTAACAGTTAGCTCGGTCATACCATATTTAGCCGAAGTATGTTTAGCTTTCCTCAGAACCTTGCTATTGGTTAGCTCGGTCCAAGCTCGTTGTGGTTAGTGCGGTCTCAGACAACCCAATTGGAATATGTCAAATCGAGGTACACGCAGTGAAAGGAAGAACCGAGCTAGTGGGAGCTCGGTCTAGTCTGCAGCTTTAGCAAGGCCATGTTATCTCGGTCGTATTGACATCTAACCGTGGTAGAACCATCTCACTTGGTTTAAGCAGTGAGGGGGGTGTTGAAGGATAAGCATTATCTTTCAGGAATGTGATTCCTAGGAGGACTCTACATGGAGGAGTAAGAGTCCTACTTGGATTGTGCCACACGGAACCTATAAAAGCTCACAACATCACCTATGGAGAGGTAACACAACTTTGATTCCCGAATACGTAGAGCTTTTTGTCTATTTGTCTATTTTTCTGATTTAGGCATCGGAGAGGTATCCGGCACACACCTGCCGGCTAGCTCACATTTGTGTTTTCAGGAGGTAAAGCGACGACGTACGGAGGAGCGCAATCTTAATCAACAGGATTATACGAGAACAATATTTCGTGCTTGTAGGATAGGAAACAATGAATATGAATTTGATGCAGTCCTTGGTTTAAGTTATCCTATTTAGTTAAACATAATTCATATTATTGAACCTAGGACTTCATCAAATTCATAACTTGAAATCAGAATTGATCCTTAAATTAGTTAATCATAGGTAAAATCATTAATTTCTTTGCCGGAAAGAGGAACCAAAACCCATTATACATGGATTATTTTAACTCTTTCATACCACCAATGGCCTCATGTCCACTGGGTTTGGTGAGCAAGTGGCTTTGGGTTCAAGGCTTCATGGGGGTGATGTGGTTCCCATCCACTTGTGCTTCTGACCTCCACTCGTTAGGACCTTGGTGGGGTTGGTGTCAAGCTATGGCAACTGCAGATCCCCTGTATGCTGTAACCCCCACTTTCTCAAACCCATCTAAGTCCCTCTTGTCCGGCTCACTAGTAGGTAGCGGCTTCATTGGTCACGCTCAAGGAGGATTGCTACTATTTGTCACTCGTACCCTTTTTTATGAAGCAAAATATGAACTTTTTCCTATGTTATGTATGATCTCTTTTCATGTGTGATTTATGGATATTGATTAACAGCTGTCATCATTCTCAAGTTCGTTTGGTTTATTTTCCTAAGACACTATGCTTGGAGTTCGAAATTTTTTGGGAGGGAATAGTTCTCTGTATTTTATTTGTTACAAATCTATGATCTAAAACACAGTCTAAAAGGAACTACCTTCAATCTTCCAATTGTAAACTATATTGTGATGAATAGGGAAAATGTTTTATGTCCTTTCTCGTGTGTTTATTGCCTTTTTTTTCTTTGGTATGAGATGTTATAAATAACCTCAATATATATATATATATATTCAATGACAGATGAATATTCTCATTCTTTCATTGTATTCCATACTTCGTTTTTATTGGAGAAGTATTCTCTCATTGCATTTGGAATTATTTAATTAGCTAGTGTGTTTGTACTAAACAAGTTAGTGTTACACAAACATGGGGTCCAGATTTATAATAATTGTTTCTCTTTCTTGAATTGTTCAGTGCCTTAGTGAGGATGAAAATAATAGATTTTGTCAATTCTATATCAACAATTGTCTCCAATTTAAGTAGGCTCTCCTAAATGTCGTGCTGCTGTTCTCGTTGCCACTACTTCGTGAATGTCCCGAGCACACTGAAGTCTATAAATTATGCCTCAGATCAGAGACTATTATGTATGGATGGAGTAATTATCCAGTTAGAACAATACTTCAATTTAAGTAATTTTGCGAGTTAAAGTTTGTTGTCATATATTTATACATATATATATATATATATATATGAGAGATATTTGCAATCAAGCTAATTCATATATTGTAAAATGCTTTGAAAATTTTAAAATATTAAAATAGCAGTGTTTTGCTTAGGCAGATAAAATGTTGCTTGCTTGCAATAAAGTTTTCGATTAGATTAGATTGTAAATAGCTTTTATTTATTTATTTATTTTGTGTTTATGAAATTTTCTTGCATGCCTTAACTGGGTAACTCATAATTTTCTTGAGAATTCATGATGTACATTACAAACACTTGGGAGCAAAGCTTGATTTTTATTTTATTTATTTATTTATTTTTCATGCCTTACAGGGTATAAACAAATGAATGAAACTGGAAGATTGAAATAAGAACAGGATGACAGTGTATTTGAGCCAAGCCTAACCTATTCCCAAATTTGTGAACCATGAATTGGGACAAAACTTTAAATTTATTATTATTATTTTTTTAAATTCTAACAAATAGTAAACTCAATATTTTCAAGTGTAAATTACAAACACAGATTTATTTAAAATACAAATTATCACTTCTAATTATGAAATTAACTTTCTAGTTGCTCAACAAATTACTCGTTTTATTAATAAAATCAATACCAATAAATTTTTTTTTAAAAACACCAATTTTACTATACTTTTTAAATACATTTAAATTAGACATATCTATAAATGAAATTTTTTTCGCATAAAATAGTAAAAATAATTATTAAATTAAAAAGTTTGTTTTAAAATAATTAAATATATAATTTTGAGACAATCAAATAAGCTTGAAAAAGAATGTGGAAAAACGTGAAAGATTAAAAAAAACAAAGAAAGAATAAATTATACTTCTCGTCTCCAACTTTTATAATTTTACTTTGGTGGCCCGTATTCACACTATTGTTTCAATATAGTCCTTCACTGAGTCGTAAAAATACAATCCCTCAAAGTCTCAGAGCACAAAAGAAAGTGGAAGCAGAGTGAGAAACCCATCCAAAGCGAGAGAGAGAATAGTTGCTATGAAATGCCAAAGCACATCCCAATTCGATTAGGGCAAAAATTAGATTAAAAAAAAATCAAAATTCCAAAGAACATAAAATCAAATAAGCAAAAACAAAACAAATCCATGACAGAGAAAGAAAGAGACTCAAGTAGAATCTAGGTTTGTAATCCAACATTGATTCCACGAACATCAGATGCAATATCAATAATCTCAGTCTTCATTTCTAGTTCGTCAATGCCACTCGCAGTTTTCCAAAGAGTCCAGACGGCATCCTTGAATTTGTCCTTACGAACCAACTCCACATTTGTACCAGTTTTGATGAGGTTATCAAGCATTCCTTGAATCACCAGGAGACATGCCATATGGTCTAAAGGAGCTTCATAATATAAAGAAGAAAAAATAAAAAAATAGATAAGAACATATACATATACATCAAATCAAGCTATATCAAATCAAAACAGATTACTTACTCTCCATGTTCTTCATCGAGGCATCATCAAAGTCGTCATTATCTGTACCTCCTATTTTTGCAGCACCAGACACACATCCTCCTGCCGTATCGAGGCATCATCAGAGTTGTCATTCTGAGGACACTGTGCCCATCTCGAAACTAGCCGAGGCCGAGAAGAGCACCCTTTCTGCTGAAAAAAGTCCATTTGAGGCCCTACTGGCCAAAAGCTGAGGTCCAACCACCAAGAAGGCAGCAGCTACTCTCGAAGCATAACTTGGGTACCCGAGATCATGCTCGATGACAGACCTCTTACCGCTAATGGCAGTGCTGCGAATCTTGAAGTCGGCGCGGCCTTGTCCACGACAATTCTTCTACCCGAAAACATGAACCACATGGCTGAGTTGCATGAGTATGAGAACTTTCCTCTCATGATGCAACACTCGGTTTTGGTCCAATACAGTCTTTAGTCGGTCACTCATGGCTTCTAAGAAAGATCCCATCATTGCTGCTGCATTGAATCTCTACAAAAATCAAATTGGAACTTTTGGTGTAAACTTTATAAACTCTATCTAATTCATGATTTTAAGAAAGATGCTTCGAACTCTTTCTCCTTCTCTCTCATATATATATACACATTGCTATTATGTAGGTGAGTCTCTATTTGATAATATGACCAAGGTCATGTTTGAATATGAATAATGCTAGACAATACAAAAAAAAAAAATTCTACCAAATGTTTTACTTGGTAGAAATTTTGACACACACACACAAGGAATTTCTAGAGAGAGAGAAACTCTTGAATGATTTGGGCAAATGAGGCTCCCTTCTTTTTATAGGCTATCAAGAACATTTTAAAAATGTAATGATGGAGAGGATTCTAGATCCTTCCTATATCTTTTTATATGTCTTACTTTAGAATATATAAGAATAGTATACACACTTCTAGAACTATGTACAATGTTCTATCAATCTCTTGATTGTTCTAGGAAATTCTAGAGCCTTTCATTACCCTCAAATTTTGTGGCCTTTCCCTAGAAACTTTTGGCCGGACGTGACATTCATGTCACATGTGTTAGGATTTTAACACCTGTAAAATCCCAAAACCCTATAGATTTTGAAAACTATGAATCACAAAAAAAAAAAAAAAAAAAAAAAATTTGACAAAACACAGATATATGAGGTTCGACAATGTGCCCATGTCCTTAGGAGCCACATCAATTCACTATATTGATTATAGAATTACAGACGCTCTTTCTTGCTTTTTCACTCTTTAAAAAACTGCAGCAGCCTCTATTTTTCCTCTAATCTTAAAATGTGTACAATGTTACATTATATAGGGTAAAGCCTGTAAGGCCAAAACTATCGCGATCCAAACTCGCTCCTATAGGTTTAGCGTCGTAATCGACTAGTAATCCTGGGATTACCGAAGGCCTCTGAAACAGATTCATAAATTAAAGAGGCTAGTGGAAGCAGTTAGCAAAATACAAGGTCAATAGAGTTGTGTAGACTTATATGAGACGAAGAATTGAAAACTTTATATTTACATAACATATGACGTCATTCACTCGTCACCACAATTACAGATAAAGGTTGTCACAACTATTGATAATTAAATAATAAATTATTAATAATAATTATTATTTATTGATTAAAATCATAAAACTCCATAAATCATTTTTGCATTTACAATATCAATTAAACTTTAATAAAGGTAAAAATACAAACATAAATAATAAAACTTAAAAAAATTGTATAAAATTAAGACCAATTTTTATTACAAAATTTTGTCCCAAATTCAAATTTCTTCCAGCAAACACCCCAAAATTTTACATAAATCAAAATTCCATTCTAAAATTTAGGAGCCCCCTAAAATAGAGCAAAAACTAGCTGGAGGGAGACAGAGAGAGATGCGTTCGAGAGAGAGAGAGAGAGAGAGAGAGAGAGAGAGAGGGAGAGAGAGCGAAGACGAAGAAGAGAACATGAAGAGAAAACGGAGGGAAGAGTAGACCTTCGGAGTTACCTCCTTCGCAGCTCCGTTCGTCTTCGCTTCTCCGCCCCGTCGATGAAGTCCCACGAGCGAAGCAAGCGGGGCCGTCTCACCTCTCCCCCCAGCTAGAGCTCTCGTACCTCTTCCTCGCACAGCCCAATTTCAGGTACATGTTCAGATATTAGGGTTTTGAGTTATGATTCGAGGCTTTTCAATTTCAAAATTAGGGTTTAGGGTTTTTCAATTTCAAAATTTGGGGATTTTCAATTTGGGGTTTAGTGTTTAACTTGGATGCTTGATCTGAATGTTTAAATGGGACTTAATAACATCAATTTACTAGGACTTTTTTTTTTAGATAAATAACTATAATAAAAATTATTTACTGAGACTCTTATAAAGAAAATGTTGAAAATCGTACTTGTCCACTCTGGTTTTATGTTTTTGACTGAACTGTGTGGCCTAAACATGAAAATGTTGATTATTATTATTTTTTTAAATTTCTTTGTAGATAACTAAGAGTAGTTGTGAACCACTTTGATTTTGGTATTCCTTTACTTTTACTTTTCTGTGTTTCAATCATTAACTTTGTGCCCTCTTTGTAGAAGGTTTGTTTATGTAGTGTTGATTAAAAAAAATTTCTTGGGTTTCTTTATGGATAAGTAAAAGAGGAGTGCAGAGAAGTTGGGCAGAATTAGTTGTGTTTCTTTATGATTTTGATTTCATTTATTTGAAAATGAAATGGGTTGAAATTGTTTGATTTATGTGAAATAGGTTACTATGAGATGAGATAGGTCTTTTTCTATGAAATGGTTGACTTCTATGAAATTGTTTGATTTATGTTTTTACAATTTCTTATACTTTGTTGGGTTTGATTTTTGAATATTGCAAACACATTAAGATGGAAGTATTAATGGTGCATATTTAACTTACCCCAAATTTTAAATTGAATGTGTAAATTGCAAGGGTTGTGAGCAAAGGTGTAATGTGGCAACATGTTTCTTGAGTTTATTAAACAAATAAACAAATTTGTAAGTGTGTTTGTTGTTTTCTTTTTCCTTTTTGGAAAAAAAAAAAAAAAAATCTGTTTTGTTTGATTGTTTATTGAGTTCGACAAGGCAATGGTGGTAGTGAATTCTATGGATGTCTCTAACAATTATCCTAGATCAGTAAGGCATTGAAGGAATTTTTTTTGGTGGCAGGGAATTCTATTTTGATCATGGATTGTAAATTTGTTTATAAAATCTATTTTGTGGCAGTGAATTATATTTTTTAGTTCGAGTCTGATTGTAAAATTTGTTTTGATCTTAGAAATTCAGTCACTCACTTTCCCTCTCTCTTCATTTTGGTTTTGCTCGCCATCTCGACTCACACTCTTCATCTCTCTCCATTTCAATTCCTTCCTCATGCTCTCCGCTGGTTTCTTTCACCCTCACCAGTCACCATTTTCTCTGGTATCGCTCTCTCTCTCTCTCTCTCTATAACTCAGGCGATTTCTTCATACTGTTCTATCTACACCCAGACTACCATTGTATCGCTTTGTTTGGAAATTTCCCCGGAATCCATAGTTGCTTCTGCCAATTTCTACACCAACCCCTGTCTTGATCTCTACCCAGCACCTGTTAATTCAATTTCTCTATCTAACTCCCTCTCCTTTTTCCGATTTCTAAACCCTAGCTATGTTTATGTTTTCTGCAATAGTTACCATCAGATCTCGTTTTTTGCAGTAAAAAATTTTGTATTTTGGTGCTATTGTTTCCAACTCTATAAATTCAAACCTATACCCTAATCTCTAGTTCTCTCTATAGATATTTGCAGATCTATTTATATGATTGTCCACTTTTGAAGTTCTAATTTTTACGTTTTTGTTATTGTTTGTAGCCCTAAGTTATTTAATGTAGTGGATCATGTCATTCTTCCTAATGGCAATGGCCTAAAGGTTAGTTATTTCTATAGTCCTATCACCCAAGTTTGATTGTTGTATGCTTGTGTAATTGAATAATATTATAATTATGTTTTTGTCATGTCGATGTTATCTTATATTATTTGTGGGATTTTGTAGTGTCATTTTCATATTTTGTCTTGTATTGGTTTTTGTAATATCACGTGTCTATATGAGACGGTTATTAGGTGATTTGTTCTAGTAATTTTCGGTTCTCTTTGAAGATTAGATTTTATAATTTTGTAAACTCGTGTTAAATAATATTTGAATTTGTTCTAAAAGGAAGTTGCTAGGAGCAGAAAAGGATATCAAAGCATTCCTTGTGGGAACTATGATGATTTAAATGAAAGCTTTTGGTAGTACTCTTTTTTTGGAGATCATTTTGTACTTGATTTTATATCAAGTTAGCTTTGCCGTTATAAAATTACAAGTGACTAATGTACCGGCAATCAATGTCATTGCTAAGTCTATAATGGTGTTAGGCCGGTTTTCTTTTGTTTGTGATGACCAAATATATCCCCTCAGGCCTAGACTATTTGTTGAGAAATATTTATCAATTAATTCCATTTCTATTCATGGTTTTTGAGAAATTCTTCACTTCATGCTCTTCTTGGTTTACAATAAAATTGAATTCTTCCATTGACTTAAAATGCATGTATGGCTTGACACGGTGGATTCAATAAAATTGAATTCTTGGTTTATTTTTGTCTCACTTAATGTAAATTTTATTTTTATTCTTTTGATTTGGTGACTTTTTACTTGCTGGTTTTGTTATTCTCTTTGAATGGACCAGTGTGAAACTTTTGCTTCGTGCTTTATATATATTTGCTACAAAACTTGGTTTTACAATGGAAATACAGCTCCTAGGGACTAGTTTTCAATAAGCTGTTCAAACAAAGTTTTAAGAGTTCATGCTTTGGTCGAGCATCATTATCCATTCATGGCAAACACACAGATTTTTTTTTCCTGATTTGCGAAAATTAGAGATATGTCAATTAGCTTACATACAAGAGATGGGCTTTCATCAAGCAATAAATGTGCTAAAGTAATAGGGTGAATTAAGGAAATCTTGAAATATATTTATATATATCATCATCTAAAACCCAGTCATATGACAATCATCATCTAATATTGTATTAAAAAATTCATGAGGAAGCAATCACTTAAGTTCCACATCATAGCATCATAGGTTGAATTTCACGAGTAACTAACACAAAAATTCAACATAATCACTCAAAGAACAAAAAGGACACAATTTTAACATCTCATGTTTGTTCAGTCAGTCTGTTATATTTTATATATAAAATAATGTAAATGGGTGACTGGATTGGGTTTAGAAAATTAAGGAAATGCACTAACTTAAACTGAATGCCAAGGGGAATAAGCATGATATCAAGTCCTTAATTGAATCCGCTCAATGCCTAGCAGAGGAACTGTCACGCCCCAAGCTCCGTGACAACGCCGCACACCCATAAAAGTGAGCATGCAAGGCTAAGAATCCAATCACATAACCCACAATGTAAAATACTCAAAAAAAATCCTTAAATTGTCATAATGCTAAAATCCACAAAAATTGATTATTCTTATCGTATGAAATTATCCACCAAGTCCACTAACAAAGTCCATTAATAAAATAATAATCTAAGTACTTAATCCATAGCCCTACTCTCGGCACTCCCATATGTAAAAATCCCGCGCAGCTCTACTCTTCAGAATCTGAAAAAAAAATAAGGGTAAGCTAAATAGCCCAGTAAATAACCAACCATCACTGCCAGTTGGATCAAGTATACAAAAATAAATAAACAAATAAATCGATAACCAATAAATATAAATTTTTCTACAGTTCAATAAATGAACAATTATTTGTAAGATGGTTTCATAGCTAAAAATAAACAATGTACAATACATTTTAAATGAAAAGCCAACAAGATAATTCAAAGTAATTCGTTGTTCAAATCGATGGTTCGATATTCAGATGGTTCAATGATTCGATTCACAAAACCCAAGTCTTAATGACTATGGTCACTTAGCCCGTGACAAGGCCCAGAACCACACATAGGCCGGTGGTAAAGCCCCAAAAGAAACTAGTTTCTGTGCCAATAAATAACCCCCATTGGCTAGGGTCCAAATCATAGTCAGACTAGAGTAATGTTCAAAATTCAAACAATACACAAATTTTAAATAAAATATTCGATATTTTCGGAATAAACACTTGGTACAATTTTCAGAATAATTTCACAAAATATTCAAATAACTTTCATAATAATATTCGATGTTATTTTATACTTGACCCATATTTTATTTTAAGAGAACATGAAAGCTATGAATAAATATTTATGATTTTAAACGGTTCGATAGGAATAAAAATAAACCAACAGTGATAGAGGGTTACTTACCTCAAACAGCTAAAATAATATTTCCCAAGCTAAACTCAAATTACCAAGATCCACCTTAATCTCACAAACCTTGAAATAGCCTAATTTTTTTCTTGAAGATTGAAGCAATACTGAGAAGATTGATTGAACCACCAAGGTAAAACCCAAAACTTTTTTTTTTTTTTTTTTCTTTTCTTTTGTTTTTCTTTTCTAACTCCCACGGCACAACACACCCCCACACACAGCACTTTTCTTACTTTCTGATGCTCTCTCTCTCTCTCTCTCTCTCTCTCGTCTCCTCACGGCGCTGCGCCTCTCTTTTTCTTTCTTTTTTTTTTTTTTTTTTTTTAAAGGGTTGAAAACCTAATTCTTAAGATTACTAAATTACCCATACAATTAATTGAAATAATAATGCCATCTCATAATTAAATCCTTGATATCACTAAATAACCCACATAAATTAATTTAATTACTAATCTATCCAAAAATAATTTTATACAAAACTTGGGTTTTACAGGAACTATCACTATTGGAATTTGCGAGTGGAGTATCAGATTCAATTAATAAATGTATTTCACAACCAACCATTAAAAGGAGTAATTTTCTTAAATGAAGCATTTTAGTCTTTTCAATTTGTTCTGTTTTGTTTCCTATTCAAATAGAGCAGCTCAACAAAAATATCAAGTTAAGGCTCCAATTAAATGACAACTCAACCAAACAATTTACTAGTTCAGGAAATTATGACTAGAATAATACAATTTAAAAGAGATTAGAGCAGAATATAGACAAGTAAACCCATTAACATGACTTCTGACAATTTGAGCTACTTTACAATATAAATCAACTCATTAAACACTAAAGTGAGACTTGGGGGTGAAAGTGTTATCCACTCATATGCTTACACCTTGTCAAAGTTGATGGGAGATATTTGATAGAGGATTGACATTGAAACTTGACCGAAACTATGTAAATGTTTGATTGTCACAATTGAAACTAAAAACAAGGTGAAACTTAGGTCAAAGAAAAGGGGTACAAAGTGCATGAAATTGTATTCCATAGAAGGTAAGACCTACTCTAAGTTGTAGCTTTACAATGACATGGCATATAAAAGGCCCTTGGTTATTATTATTAGTAAGATAGATTCCTAGAGTATCTTGCCGTTTTTTCTATCAGTAAGGTTGTCAAAAGGTATCGACCAAGCCAAAACTTGAGTTTGATTGTAGGGACACACATTAGCATGCCAACAACATATAAAGGCTTTTTGTTGCTTGCTTAAAAAACTAAAAACCAAAAACTAAAAAAAAAAAAAAAAAAACATATATTTCAACTCATTAAACACAGTCTAGAACATATGCATATATGTATGTGTGTGTGTACATAGTGTGCAATTCATAAGTAAACTAGCATTTGATACACAAAAGAAACTAAATAAACAAGAGAAAAGGGACAAAACGAATTAAAAATCATTGAGCAAATATACTCTAAACCAAATACACAAACAAACACAAATATAATCATTTAGCTCTTCAAGTAATACATTTACTTTCATCATATATTGTAAAACTGCATATAAATCCAATCCAAGATTACTTTGAGCTACAAATTTTCTATAGATTGAATATAAACAGATAATTTATGATTTTTTAAATATATATTCCACAATAATTGCCATTGGATCTGCAATTATGTTAAAGTTCCCATGTTTTGTAAAAATAGGTTTTAAGTTTTAACTAGGGCTAAAAAAAGAGACCATAACCTCTTCCAATTCCTAGAATAGAAAGCAAACTTCAAATGGGGAATGACCATATTATATGAACCCAACTGTCTTTGTATTTTCGTTGAAAAAAAAAAAAAAAATTGTCTTCGTATTTTTGGGTCATTTTTGGTTTTAGACCAAGAAATAAATAAAACACTATCAGCATTACGAATTGCAGAGCTATTTTCGTTGATAAGGTTTTAAAAAGGGCACTGTTGGAAAATAAAACGAGTAATGCTATGTAAATATAAAATTCATACATAAAATTGAACGATATGATTGCTCAAGCATATTGTTTTGACATTGCTTTTGTGACATTCTATATAACAATTATGTTTGTAAATCATTTTCATATTAAAAAAAATGCAATTAATACATGTGAGAGTGGGAGAGAGAAAGACAAACACAGAGAGAGAGAGAGAGAGAGAGAGAGAGAGGAGCTGTTTAGTCAAGACAACAATTGGTTGAGAAGGTTTCAACTTTTTTTTATTAAATTATTCAATGGCTCAGATTAGTTTGTGGAGATTCAATGGTTAAGATATAAGGTGCACATGGCAACATGACCCGAAAATCAAAAGTGACAAACTAGTGAAAAAAATATTCTTTATTTTTTGCAAGAAACATTTATGTATATTTTGCAAGAAATTGAAAAGCAACCTACCATGTAGCTATGGGTTGTATACAAAATTTGACAATCTTACATTTTCCAACATTATCATTTATCATGCTAAACAAGGAAAAAAAGATTTCAAAATTTTCCCTTCTCACACTTTCCACTACTTCAATCCTAAAGTTCGACACTAATCTTTCATGGTTGCTAGGAAAGCCTCCACGCGTAGAGGAAGACACTAATTCATGGATTATCTTAGCATCAATACACTTTGAAAAAAGTATGCGGAGGAAATTCATTTTATTAAACATAAGCTTCATGTTGATTGCATTTTAGCTAAAATTAAAATCATATACTTCAATTTTTTTAGCTTTTCACACTTTTTTGCTATGAAGCATAGACACGGCAAAATCAGCGCCGTGGCGGTGTCAGACACGGGGACACGCCGGGGACACGGGGACACGCCGGGGACACGTACGGGACACGCCATCTGCCGTGTCCCTTTAATTTAATTGTTTTTCTTGTAGGGGACAAGCGTGTCCAGATCTGGACACGGCGTGAGACACGGCTAGGAGGGAGAAACGAAGGACTCTTGTGTGAAGGAAGAGAGTGAAGAGAGACAAACCTGTCGAAGATCGAAGATCGAAGGTCGAACAGTCGAAGATCGAGCTCCATCGGAAGGTCGAACAGTCGAAGATCGAAGATTGAGCTCCATCGGAAGGTCGTAGCTCCATCGCAGCTCCAAGCCCAGACGATCGCGATCTATCTCTCTCTCTCGCGTTCACAATCTGTCTCTCTCTCTCTCTCTCGATCGCGATCGCGATCGCGATCGCGTTGACCGATCTCCCTCTCTCTCTCCTTCTCTCCCTCCCTTGCTTCTGTTCTGTCTGAGGGTTTAGTTAAGTATATAATAACTATTATTATTATATCTGATCAAAAAAAAAAACTATTTATATTATATATTATATAACATATATAATAGTTATTATATAACCTAGTATTATATAACATATAATATATAATACATATTATAAGATAATATATACTCATATATATTAATAAAAAAATAAACAAATGTATATAAAATAAAATAAAAAAAATTAATTATTTATAAAATATAATAAATAAATAAAATAATTAATGTGTATTAAAATAAAAATATTTATAAAAAAATTAAAAAATTTGCCGTGTCCCCTGCCGTGTCCGTGTCCCCATTTTTTAGAAATTACCGTGTCCGTATCCGTGTCCGTATGCGTGTTCGTGTCCGTGCTTCATAGCTTTTTTGTTGGTTGTAGTCTCTTCCCCATTATCTTGTCAACTGCTTATGCGTAAACAAGGATACAAGTGAAGTTCAAGCACTATTTGATTAGCATTTTTAGAAGTATTTCTATTGTATGTGAACTGCGTTCGCTTATATATATATATATATGTATGTTTTTAAAAACCAATCAAACAAATGATTTACTTGAGATGGCTATTTACTTCAACTAGAACAAGAAGTACTAAACGTTACCAAAAATACTTACAAATTGGGAGGTCCCAACCACAAGTTATAGTTGCTTCATGTGAATATCACTAAATATATTTTGGGATAAATCTTCGGATAACATGTTAAGTCAATCACAAATTTTTATAGTTCCAAAATACTTTCGTTTAAGTTGCTAACGAACTAGGCATTTTTGCAAACATCTTAAATGCGATCAAAATTCAAATAACATAATTAGCCCTAGAATTTTAATGCCAAAATTTCTCATGAAATATTTTGCAACAACTCAAGAACAAGTCATGGAAGCAACAATATGGTTACAAAATACTACATTGATTAATGTAAAAATGGATTATTTCATTACGAATGTCAACTGAGATATATGAATGGCAAAGTAGAATAAAATCCTTATGAAGCCTTGCTTCAGTACAAATTTTGAATTAGTGGGAGCCAAGAGAGACTGGAATAGAAATTCAAATAGAACACTAGAGACAGAAAATAGGATAAAAATTAGAGAGTATAGTTTAGAAGAGGGAGGATTTCAGAAATATCCAAAAA
Source organism: Camellia lanceoleosa (assembly GCA_025200525.1). Lineage (NCBI taxonomy): Eukaryota > Viridiplantae > Streptophyta > Magnoliopsida > Ericales > Theaceae > Camellia > Camellia lanceoleosa. Next base: position 6,326,246 of record CM045758.1, on the reverse strand, counting down.
ATAGGGAAGAAGAGAGTTTTAGAAGAGGGTTTAGGGTTTCAAAAATAATCAAAGGGAGGCATACCTTGTTGATTGCTCTTCAAAAAAAAAAACAGAGGCTCACTAGGTTAGATTAGGGTTTTAAACCGAACAACCACTTACAACCTGTAGCCAGTTGAGCCAGACGAAGAGAGACGAATGAGCACAGTAGAGAGAGAAGAAAGCGAGAGGAGCAGGGGAAGAGATCAATCGAAGGAGGGACTTTTTTAGTAGAGGGAGAGGGAGAGACGAAAGCAAAGAGGGAGAACACCGTGGAAGAAGAAGAAGAAGAAGAAGAAGAAGAAGAAGTAGTAGAGAGAATACATTAATACTTTTGGAGATGGTGGTCAACTGGTTGCTCCGGTGTCCAATTTTTCAAAATTAAAGAATTCAATGGTCAGGATGTATTTGTGTAATCCAATGGCCAATAATAAAATTGCATATGGTGTGCAACCCTTAAGGGGTTGCACACTGTAACAGGACCCTTTCAAAATATATATATCTATACTACTATTATATAAGAGGGAGTTGTCGCCTTGTTCAGTAACAATGGCTCTTTTTTTTTTCTTTTTGTTTTTGACCTTCAACTTTATTGATTTTAGCTTTTGTTTTATTGAAGAGTTTTGCGTTAATTGGTAAATTCATAGATTACTCACTCTTTTGTTTTATTGACCTTCACCTTTATTGAGTTTTGCTTTCTCTCTCTCTCAGTCCTTTACATGTCTTTATCTTTCTCTCTCGACCATTATAGTGAGATCACATTCTGGATGACAATCAATGGCTCACGATGATGATCTAAAAACCACTGGAGATAGGTTAAAGTAGACGATCTTGATGGCGATCAGTTTGCGATTTGTACGACAATCTCAAAGCTGTGTTTGACCAGATCTATGGGTTCAACTATGCATGATTCAACCAATTTCAAATGAGGTATCAAATAGACTCTCTGTTTTCAAGCCATTGTTCATGCATTGAAGGCAATCATCTTCAACCGAAGCTCTGAACAACCTGTTTTGTTCAATTATCTTTGTGTTTTATTTTATTTATTTATTTCTGTTTTTAAAAACATAACTACATTTTTTGGTTTCCTTCTGATTTCCAGGGTCAATCTTTGAAGCTGAAACACAACTAGAATAGCTAACAATCTTCTTATTTAAAAGATAAATAAATATTATTATTGATTTTTCATTCTTTTTGGAGCTTTCTTTCTTGTTCTTACTTTTGTTAGTATCATTTTTCTCTGCTTTTATTGCTTTGGTTAGTTATTCATTGTTCTATTTTATTTATTTATTTTTTTTTCAAGGGAAGTACACCGAAGTCTTAGATTTTGCTTTCTTTTGGCTACAAATTTGTTTTCCATATATATATATTGGTTTCATGTTTCTTAGCTTCAATGTTATACAATGACTGTAGATAGAACATATGAAAGTTTAGGAGTTTCACTCTTTGTTACTTTTTATCAAGTAAGGCCACTTTAATCTTTAAGTGGGTGTTTGGGAAGTTGCTATTTTAGTAGGCTAAAATTTGTGTTTGGGAAGATGATTGGATTTTTTTGTAGTTGAATGTGATGTTTGTGAGAGAAAAAGTAAAATGATTATGGGTTTGATGTAACATTTTGTCTTATTGGCTATTTTAGCCTATTTTGTTCTTTTGTGAATTTTAGCCTAAAAAAGGCTAAAAATTCACTTCCCAAACAAGGCCTAAGTGAACTTTGCAAATTAGGTATTTATGAAGCCGACCATGCACTTCAAGTAGTTTCTAAAGTTTTAATGGGTACTCTTTATTTCTTATTATTGCAATTTCTTTGTTTGTGTATTTTTAGAAAAATGTTTTATTTTTTATATGCGAGTATTGATGGCTGCTTTCTAATCTTTTTGATTTTTGAATGTTGAGGATTGCATTAACTTGGTGATTCAATTTGTCATATTTGTGGGCTGACTTTTTGTTGGATTTTGAGGGATAGATTTACAATGTTTTTGTGCTTGTCATTTTGTATGGATAATTACTAATTTCTCATTATGAAATTTTTTGTTGTAATGATTGAGGTGCTTGGTTTCTCCCTCATTGTTATGGTCAAAAGGGAAATTCTAACTATGCTTACTTTTAAACATTAGCTTGATTCATTTTGATATTACATTTAAATCTAGGTTCAAGATAGAATCTTTTTATTTTTTTTCCCCATTATATCTTTTAGGAGGTGTTGCAGTCAAACACCTTGTATCAACATAGCTTTGCCATAGCTGCTTGAAGTTTAATAACTTTATTTAATTGTTCTTTTACTGAAAGTCAGAACATATGTTAGTTTGCAGCTTGTAGATACCTAAAAACAAAAATATCCCTTCTTGAGTAGAAGGATAATGAGATTCCTCATTACTCAGTCACTTGCGATTATTAACTGTTACTATTTTTTTTGAGTCATAGTTTCTGTGTGTTCAACGTTTGATAAAAGTTATCTTTAGAAATTATCTTATTTTTTTTATTTGTGTCTTGCTGTTTTTCATCGTGTTTTGCTGCATATTTTCAACAATATAAGATACATTTAATGGCCACCTGATTCAATTTAATCATATGCATATGTGCACATACTTATGCGTGGACAAAACTGCTTTTGCCCATGCGTTTTATTGCAAATTATGCACTACTGTTGTATGATCTTTCTAGTCCACACTCTTAATCTTCAAAGCTGAACTTTTTGATATTTGTACTTTTGAAATGCTTAATGTATGCTAGATTGGGCTCTTCTTCCTATCTACCTACATTAATACTTGATACTTTTTCATCAAAAATTGCAGAGACCATGGACTTTGGTTATCCCCAAAATATTACTCCAAATATCCTAAAGTTTTACATCACTCATGAAGTACACTCGCCATTCTTGTCAAAAGGTTAGATGCTTGCTTTATATTTCTATTTTAGCACCATTCTCCAGAATTGGACCAATGCTAATACTTTTTTTTTTTGTTTTTTTTGGTAAGACCAATGTTGAAGGTTTGTTCTACGGGTGAAAAATGAGATGTCTTAACTTGTTTTTTTTGTAAGACCAATGTTGAATGTCTATTCTAGCGTGGTCAGATGATTAAATTCATAGTTCAAGTCACTATTTTGTTTAAATTTAACATAATTATTATAGTTTCCTTTTAGTATTTTAAGCAGAAGAGTCCAAGTAAGATTCTCTTCTGTAGGGATAAGGAACACAGTTTCCTTTTCAAACCTTCTAGGTAGAAATTGGTGTTTTTCCTGCCAAGAAAAATAAATAATAAAATTTATTGTCCACTTACCTTTTCTTATTTTCACTTGATATTCAGTTTTGCTGATACTTTTACATAAATGTTCTTTATGTGTGCCTATATTGTGTTCTTTTGGCATCTTTGGGTATGAAGTTCAGATCCATGAGGCTTTGTAAATGAGTTTTGATTTTCTTTAAAGTTACATATTTTAGTTATGGCTCAAACTACAAGTTTTATTTATCTATGTGAGGAAATAGTGTTTTTGAAGTGCATAGATATGTGATTTTTCTTTTTCTTATTCATGTATCTTTTCTTTCTCAATCAATATTTTACAATTTTTGTGGTTATTCTTTTTCTTGTTCATGTGCATAGATCTGGGGTTGATGGAATTATCCATTGAGCATAATATTTATATACATGCATGGGGTAGTCTAGAGCCACCATAGATTGTTTTGTTGGTTTATATATATATATTTTTATTTGTAATGTGCTTTGTTATAAGGACTCTACCATGCCCATTCTTTTCAAACCTGACATGTTTCAATTTATGGCTTTGACAGGGGTTTCTCATACATATTATTTTATACACTTCCCAAAAAAAAATATTTTTCTGAAAATTTCTCTTCCTATAAGCTCTTCAATTTCAAATACTCCTTTTATTTGTCTATCCACATGTTGGTTAATAATAACAAATAATATATATATTATTTATTCAATCTCACCAGAGTGTATTTACATTTTTATTCTTCACATATGTTATAAGACCTATTATTAAACCCATGGTCATGGGTTCGAAGACCGTCCTCCGCTTTGAATAATTTTTACAAAAACTCTAAAAATATGGGACATGTTTGTGTAATCACCACCAGCAACCTTCACTTTATAATGGGATAGATAGATTGATAGATTATACATGTTCCTTTGGTTGGTTTTGTGATTATTGTTTTAGCAATGCTATCTGACACATTTGTACCTATATTGTTGCAATTAGAAGCAACCTTCTAAAATGCTTATCCATGCATTTTTGCAGATCAATAATGTTGCAACTTTGTCATTTCTTTTGCATTAGATAATAGCAACTGAAGTTGATTTGTTTGCACCATATGTGCACTTGGATTTTAGAGTCATTTTAGTATTGGGCACTATGTATGTGGTTTTCTTTTCTTTTTTCTTACAAATTTTCTGAATTTTGCCTTTTTCCTTAATAGTTAATTTTTTTATTTTTTATTTTTATTTTTTTGGGTTGATGACTTGTATCTCAATGTTAAGTGACAAACCTTTTGGTTGTAAACTATAATAGATAACCAATAAGAAGGATTTGCCACTTAATGGGGTACATTTGATTTGATTTAGGTAACAGTGGCCTTTTGGATTAAGATTAATTTGGAGATCATGAACTAAAATCTTGTTTTGTGTTGCTGCTCTGTTTTAGGGGTGTAACTGAGAAGTTGTGCTTATTTTTTTTTAAATCATTCTTTTATTTTGTTTTTTTTATGCTATTAGACTTTAGTGCTTTGCATATTTTGGTTTTTGTGCGCAGTTCAAGAGGAATGACTTGCTAATAAAAAAAGGTTTTCTCATGCATAGAGAAACAAATGGTCACTTGGTTGAAGAGTTTGTTGCTGATGATGTTGTTGCTTTTAGGTTTATCTATCACAACCCAAACCCGGTATTCGGAGGTTCGGCGTCTCAACAAGATAATAACTGAAATCATAACAAATTAATAGTGCAGCGGAGTAAAATATAAAGGTACCAAAAAAATTTATTTAATAATAACAGAACATATACATTGGTGCTTTTATTTAGTTTTATTGCCTGAGCCTAGATTATGATTATATAGTGCCTTGTGCTTACCCCACTCCCTAGTCCTAACATATTACCTGAAAGTGGCAAACAACTATAAGTACATGGCAGAGTGAGAAATATTATATCGAGAGCATGAGGGCATAAAAATCAGTATGGATAATTATTGGGCTAAACAGAGCTTGATATTAAACTACAGAATATAAAATACGAAAATCATTTTGAATAACGAACATATAATACATAGATCATATAAACAAAATAATCATAACCACGGTACAGAACAGAACAGAGGTCAGTAGAGTGACAAATCAGAACAGAGGTCAATAGATCCATGACAAACAGTGGACTACAAAGTGGTCAAACAGAGGCCAATGGTTATTTAACTCTCCCAAGGCAAAGAACTCCCGTGGTGGTAGTTACATAATTGTTTATAAAATCATTGTCAAATAATTTTTAAAAGTTAAAACAAACATATCCATGGTTTTCAATTTAAGTAAATAGAGTTTAGAAAATAATTAGCGTAATTAAAATATTAATATAATTTATAAAACATAGATTGCGTAAAATAATTTATGGTAACCCAAAACATACGTAAAATATATTATGGTGACTCAAGGTATAATATAACTCACTTAAATATGACCCTTAACCTTATTGATCCCCTATTTTTTTGTATGCTGCCCTTTAAGTATATCCTTTTTCCTCCCCGCTTAGCAACCCACTATTTCCTCTATTTATAGTTGGTGAATGCCTCATAATTCCTAATCAAAAGTTTACGTGTGGCAAGTGTCCAACCTGGCCAACTATCCAATAGATTTCCACCTGTCCCTCTAGATTAGGTGACTCACCAAATCTTTAAAATTATACATGCATATTCACCAATCTATGCTAGGCTGGAGAACATATAGGCCCTCTTATTTATTTATTTATTTATTTTAATTTTTTACTTGATTCTAATTTGGCCCACTGTTTAAACTAATTATATACCATGTTTTTTCTTATATTATATAGCCCCTAATTAAATTACATCTTTAGCATGTATAGCTATATATTATTATCATTATTATTATTTATTTATTTTGTTTTCTTTTTATAACTTAATCAACTCCAATTCGGTTCCAATTTATAAAATTTTAAATTTGCTAAACCGAATTGGATATTTGATTAAACTCTCATATGGTTCAATACTTGACATTGAAATAATGCAACTCATCAATTTCACCTTATTGAGAATTTCACAATTAAATTAGAATAAGAATTAATTAAATGTAAATTATTATACGTGGCGGGGTCGTCACATTATCAGTTTGAGGAATGTTAAGATGTATATTAATTTTAGACTGGGGTTCATTTTGTTTTCTCGTAATGTTTATGCGGTTTGTCAATATGTGTCTTGGCCAATCATGTTTTCTTCCTTTTGGGTTGAATGTTTAATACTTGTGCTCTTTTTACCTGAGTTTTGTAAAATGTTATTATTACCTTATTGCTGGGAGAAAAAAATCATAATAATAAACTATTTACAATTGCCATGGGCACATGTGGTTTGTCAATATGTGTCTTGGCCAATCATGTTTTCTTCCTTTTGGGTTGAATGTTTAATACTTGTGCCTTTTCACCTGAGTTTTGTAAAATGTTATTATTACCTTATTGTTGGGAGAAAAAAATCATAATAATAAACTATTTACAATTGCCATGGGCACATGTCATCGTGCAACACATAGTGCCCCATAACTAGTGTATACATATGTAACAGACCTATGAGTTGTACCTTTTTTTGAGTAGCCTGAGTTATACCTCTCCATCGTAGATGATCTCTGTAAATCTCCTCCCACACCTTTCCCCCTCGTACGTCTCACCCACCCTCCCTCTCTTTCCACTGCAAACCCGAGCCCCATCATCACTCTCCGACAACCCACTGCCCCCATTCTCCCCCACCGTCGCAATACTTACACTACAGCCCCTCAATACTTTAGTGACCTCACCTCTGACTGTCGGAGTAGGTGGTTAGGGTTATGTTGTGATTTCCACCTTGCAAGCCCCTCACGCTTCGGCTCCTAGAGAGGAGAGTGAGACTCTGAGAGAGAGAGAGAGAGGGAGAGGGAGGGGTCAATGGGGAGGGTAGCTAGGGAGTGACTGCCTATTTGGTCGCCGGACTTTAAAATGGCCCAAGAAAATGCTAGCTGAAGCTGTTGGGTTGGGGTCAAGGGTAAAATTGTTTAAAAAAAAAAAAAACACTTTAATTCATTTTGGGTCACATCACCTGTTACATTTTTTATACTTTAAAAAAAAAAAAAAAAAGAAGTCAAAAAAAAAAAAGAAAAAAAAGAAAAAAAATCAACTTTTAACTATCTTCTCAAAACACCTCTAAAGGTCACAAGTGTGGACTCTACGCCGATGTGGGATATGTGGTGAGATATCCCTAACATTATCCAAAGTAAAAAATGTAACCATCCTCAAAATAACACGTGTTAGGGTAAATGTGTTATGTTTTGTCTATGTAGGGTAATATATACTATTATATACATATAAGCTTGTCCCATCATTTCTTGTCTCTCGCTCTAGTCTTTTCATCACACACTCTCAATTGTAATGGCTAAGAGAGCTTTTCTCGTTGCTATCTTATGTTCCATTATTAAGTACCATTTTGGAAGAGCTTCGAATGCTGCAAAAAGCTTAGGGGTATGATTATTTTTCATTTCCTTTCGATTTACGTGAATTTTTTGACGCTTCTTTTGTTTTTGTTTTTGTTCTTGATTTTTCATATGAAGAATGCGATTGTTTCGATAGACAGAAGATGAAGATGAAGTTAAAAAAAAATTATGTATGGAGAGCAATATGAGTTTCTTCATAAGAACTTTGAAAAAGGATGAGCTAAAACTTGATGAAGAGAAGGATGAGGAGACTGATGGGAAGAAAAAGGAGGAGGAGCTTCTTGTTAAGGAGAAATATGAGAAAGGGAAGAACGATGAAGAGGAGCTTGATGAAAAGAAGATGGTTGAGGAGGGGGAGATGGATGAAGAGGAGCTTGTTGAAAAGAAGAAGAAAGATGAGTTCTATTTGTCTTCAATGGAATCTCTCTCCAAGGTTATGACTATTGAGGGCATTGGGGACATGACTTTGAAGAGTCTAGCCACCCTCCTTTCTGTTGCAGGGAAGTTTCCTAAAGAGTAATCGGTAGAAGTCATTAAATTCATGACTGACATAAGTGCGAAGGAATAGATGAGAGTTGTTACGTTAATTTTGTCATATATTAATGTCATTGACAAGAATATTGATAGAAAGTTTGACAACCTAACTAAAAAAATAGATGTAATAGATGGAAAGTTTGACAGCTTCACTCAAAAAAATAGATGTCATGGATGGCATCCATTTTTTCAGTGATGTAAACTTTTCGCTAACATCTATTTTTTAGTTAGGTTGTCAAACTTTCCATCAATCTTCTTGTCCATGATTTTAGTATATGATAGAATTCTTGTAATTGCCCTCATCTGTTTCTTGGCATCTATGCCAGTCATGGATTAATGTCTCTTTAGAACTTTCTGCGGGAAGAGAGGATGGCTCTTCTCAGTCATGTCATGCATGTGTGAATCTTCATAATCATTGAGAGGATTTCATTGAAAAAAAAAAAGGTCAAAATTCCACGTAAATCAAAAAAAATGAAAATAATCATACCTCTAAGCTTTTGCACATTTACAAATTTTTTAAATGGTGCTTGATGATGGAAAAAAATAGACAACACAAGAGAGAAGTTCTCTTGTCAACATGACTTGAAGTGTATGATGCATGATGGTTTGAGGACAAGAAATGATAGACTAGTATATATAGATATTACTATATTACCTCACCCTAACACAACTAACATACAAGTACCCCATTTTTGCTTTATTTTGAGCATGGTTTGGTTTTTTGCTTTGACCCTTATAGGGGATATCTAATCTCGACTACATGTATGTTTTGAGAAGATAGTCAAAAGTTGACTTTTTTATAAAAAAATGTGTAAAATGTGAGGTGATATGATTCAAAATGAATTAAACTTTTTTTTTTTTTTTAAAAAAAACAATTTTACCCTTGACCCCAACCCAACAACTTCGGCCGGCTCCGGCCATTTTAAAGTCCGGCGACCAAATAGGCAGTCACTCCCTAGCTACCCTCCCTGTTGACCCCTCTCTCTCTCTTTGAATCTCACTTTCCTCTTTTGGAGCTGAAGTGTGACGGGCTTGCGAGGTGGAAATCACAACCTAACCCTAACCAATAGCTCCGACAGTCGGAGGTGAGGTCGCTGAAGTATTGAGGGTACTGTGGTGTAAGAATCGCGACGGTGGGTCGCCGGAGAGTGATGGTGGGGTTTGTAGTGGAAAGAGTGAGGGTGGTGAGATGTACGGGAGGGGAAAGCTGTGGGAGGAGATTTGCATAGATCATTTGCAATGGTGAGGTATAGCTCATAGGCTACTCCAAAAAAGGCACAACTCAGGCCTGCTACATATGTATACACTAGTTATGGGGCGTTGCACGATGACTTGTGCCCATGGCAATTGTAAGTAGTTCATTATTATGATTTTTTTCTCTTGGCAATAAGGCAATAATAACATTTTACAAAACTAAGGTGAAAAGAACACTTGTATTAAACATTCAATCCAAAAGGAAGAAAACATGATTGGCCAAGACACATTGACAAACCACAAACATTACAAGAAAACAAAATGAACCCCAGCCTAAAATTAAATCTACATCTTGACATTCTGATAAACCTAAAAGCAGCAACAAACCTTCAATCAAGTGACCATTTGCTTCTCTATGCATGAACAAACTTTTTTTTATCAGCAAGCTGTTCCACTTGAAGTGCGCACAAAAACCAAAATATGCAGAGCACTAAAGTCCAATAACATAAAATAAAATAAATAAATGATTAAAAAAAATAAGCACAGCTTCTCAGTTACACCCCTAAAATAGAACAGCAACACAAAACAAGATTGCAGGGAAGTTTCCTAAAGAGGCATCGGTAGAAGTCATTAAATTCATTACTGACATGAGTGTCAAGGAATAGATGAGAGTTGTTACAATAATTCTGTCATATACTAAAGTCATGGACAAGAAGATTGATAGAAAGTTTGACTACCTAACTAAAAAAATAGATGGAAAGTTTGACAACTTCACTTAAAAAATAGATGTCATGAATGGTATTCATTTTTTCAGTGATGTTGTGAACTTTTTCCTAACATCTATTTTTTTAGTCAGGTTGTCAAACTTTCCATTCATGTCATTTATCTTTTTGTTCATGACTTTAGTATATAATAGAATTCTTGTAACTGCCCTCATCTGTTTCTTGGCATCTATGCCAGTCATGGATTTAATGACCTTTACCGATGCCTTTTTAAGAGACTTTCCTACAACAGAAAGCACGGTGGTTGGACTCTTCAAAGTCATGTTTCCAATGCCTTGAATAATCATAACTTTCGAGAGATGGAATGAACAGTAGGACACCTTAGTGATCTATGCGAGAGTTGTTACCTTGGATCTATGGGAGAGGGAGAATTTTTCTGTAACCAAAAAAAAAAAATATGGAAAGCTTGGTAACTTGAGTCAAAAATTGGATACTGTAGACTGAAAGCTTGACAACCTTGGTGGGAAGCTTGATGCAAGCAACACCACGACACTCCATCATCAGCTATCATTCCGCTGTTGTCACCACTATCAGACTATGGAAATGGTGGTTTATCGGACTCTGAAAATGGTCGAAATGGTGGTTTTACAAACGGCGGTGGAGATTTGGATGAGTGAATCATTATCTTTGATTTGAAGCAGTATCAATTTATTCTAAGTTTTCAATCAAAAATTCTCATTGACGAATTGTCAATTTAATTCAAGTTTTGTTTAAACTCTTGTCCAGGTTTATGTTTATTTCAGTGTTTACAATTCTGTTTATATTAGTTAAACTCTTGTCTATCTTTGGGTTTAAACTCAGGTCTCTCTTTAAGTTTGAAGTTTTTATTTTATTTTGTTTGATAATTTTAAATTAAAGTAAAATTATAATATAAAAAAAACATAAAATAAAATATGAGAAAAATGTAGTGTCAGTATATAAAATCAATTTGGTGAAATCTGTACGAGAAGGAAACAAAACACCTTTGAAGGAAGAGGAATGAGACATGCTTCTCCACTCAATGCTGGAGCAAATATATTGGACTTAAATAATATTATTTATTTATATATATGTAGACTTACAAATAAATAATTTAATTCAAAATTATAAAATATAGCGTGACCATTTTGTTTAATTTGTGTATTACATTAGATCAATGCTAGTTTGATAATAAATAAATAAATATAATGTCAATTTTGATATACTTATAATAGTATTTTAAAAATATAAGATTATAAAGTTTCTTGTAAGCACCATATAAGAGAAAAAAAAAAAAGGACAAACACTTCTTTTAACAATACGTGGTGTTGTTTGGTTCATTTTATTTGAGTTATTTATAATTTGAGTACTTTAAAGTTGTGTCAAATTGTTTAGTGTATGTTGACTTTATAATTTATTAAGTAAAAATAGTTTAAATAAATCACAAAAATTAATTATTTAATAGTTGGATGAGTGGTAATTTTAACTTTTACTTTCTTATTTTTACTTGTAATTTATAACAAGTGCACCAAATAAATTGTGGTCGAATATTTGTAAATTTTATTTAATTTGTCTGTTTTCGTTTATATGGGAGGGGAAGCTGTGGGAGCTACTTGATTAGGGGCAGCTCTTTTGTATTTCGGTACTGGGTTCGTATCAGAGTACTTTCTCTAAATTGTAATGTATGATTTCACTATATGGATGTTTATGTAGTGATCTATGACTAGGGGGGAATTCTATTTCCACACACCAAGTTTCCTTACTCCACACACTTTATAAATTTTTTTAGAATCACAATTTTATTCTTTAACAAAATTACCATCTCACCCACCACCAGCACCTCACACACATCTCACAATTTCTCTATACACATCTCACCTGCCACTTCACCGTCGGCCATCGCCTCCCGTTCCTAAACCTCATCCTCGGAGTTGTGACCATGCGTCTAAATATTTGAACTCATCCTCTGTACATGTGTTTCAAAGTATTTAAATTCTCAATGTTTATGAATTGTAAATGCACAATTCCATATTTTTCTAGAATGATCATGATCTATATACCAATGCAATTTATCAAATTCTGCATTCTAGATGAATTATATAAACACTTCTCATCCAAAATTTATTGGTGAAAGTAAAGTTGTCGAAGAAGCATTTCACCAGATCAAGTCCAGTAGGGTAGCTTCCCCCATTCCTAAGCCAAAGGTCTGTGTATAAGGTGCTGTTGATAACTGTAAGTTTTGTAAATGCTGCACCTGCATCTGCACATGCTGTTTGAATTGCTTCATCTTCTTCCTATTACAAATCTAAATTGGGTGGATTTTGTCTGTTAGGATGTGGATCTGGAAAAGGCACCAACATCTGAATGTGCATATGTTCTATTGGCTGAGAGGATAGGAAGGGGCGGTGGTTGATGTTATCATTGCCGCCGTCGCCGGTAGCTGGTGTAGTTAGGGTTAAGGTTTTTGGAGTGAGAAATGATGGAAGGAGAGGATGTGCACAGAGAAGGTAAGGATATATTTGGAATGTGAAGTGTGTGGACTGAGATAAAGTAAAAATCAAATTACTAAATGTGTGGATTGAGAAAAGATGTATACAAAGATAATTTGGTGTGGAAATAAAATTTCCCTTGATTAGGCCATGATTTTCAGGAAATAATTTTTTCCCAATTTGTTTGTGTTTGAAAAGTTGAAACCCCAAAATCATTTTTTAATCTTAGCTCGCAAATGTTGATCAAAATGTATCCTTCTTTCTCTTTTTTTTTGGGTGAATTCTCTCTCCATTTCTCTTTTTTCTTCACTCGACATTATTAAAATAAAATACGAGGCTAAAAAGTAGAAAAATCCAAACATTAATCGATTGTTTCAGTAATGAAAATCTACCTTTGCAACGCCAATTTTAAACAATAAGAACTTCAATAGATCAGTTCCTAGATTTATTTAGTATTGGGTAGTTGAAAATCTGATGAAAGGACTCCTACGACTTCTATAACTTGAACCAAGCCCCATAACTAGCATACTACAACATCCCAGCACCCATTTACGGACAAAAAATCAATCAAATAATCGGCACTCAAATGGTATAGAATTGTGAAACAAGGTGTTAAATAGCTGTATTTTTACATTACAACATCCATATCTGTTAAGTCATATGAATAAGTTGAATAATTTATTCTATACATTTGATAATCCAACAATTTGGATAAAATAACAAACAAATGCAAACCCAATTGAGATTCTAGTTTTGCTAATGAGAGAGGCACTGTAAGGTTGTGTATAGGTTGAGAGTGCATTGAGTGCTAGTTTCCAACCCAAAATTGCAAGTTTCAGTTTCAGACGCAGAATATAAACCATCTCAGTCAAAGGAATTGCCAATCACAATCGTCTTCTTGTGTTTCGCCCTCTGCATTATTATCGTGCACATTTTCAGAAGACTCATCCTGTTAATTCCGACTAGTATCACTCAACATGTCATAGTGATTGGCTGCCCCTGGCGAATGGAGCACCCTTTGATTCATCAGCTAGCTTTGAAGCACGGTTACAAAAATCATCAAAATCATCTGCCAAACCCCAAAAAAAGAAAAAACAAAAGAAAAGAAAAAGAATGTCATGGTCAAAAAAAGCTTCAATCCTTGAGCAATAATAAAATGAATGTATGGAATTTAATCAAGAACAGTCAACTAGCATGCATACCTTTGTCCCTACAGTAAAACCCAATTGCCAAGGATGAATGAATTGACAGAGTCAAGGGGCATGTGCTGTACAATGCTGGAATCATTATCAAATCAAAAAGCAACATAAATAAATGGAGGATGATAATAAAGCAATCACTATCTCAAAACTAACTTATAATAAAGCAATCACTGACTCAAAACTAACTTGCAAGTTGCAATGATAAGATGAAGTACCGGCCTCTAGATTATCCCTCCTGATATCAACTACTTGATTATGCGACTAGCTAAGGAGAAAATGGGGTATACATTATGAATACTCACACATCATAAAGCAAGAAGGCAACAACATTAGCAACAATATATTTCATCATTGCAGGTAATTAAAGATCATTATTGGACAATAATCAGAAAATAAAACTAAGGAAAGCAAATCAAAATAGGGGAAAACAATGACGTTCATTTTGTTGGGACTGCCATTAAAAACCACCTAGGCATAGCATTTATACTTTTCATTTTAGTATACATTTTCAAGGCTAAGTATATTATAGGCTTGATATAAAACAGATAGTTTCAAAACAAACCCAGTACAACCTTCTATACAGGGGCATGAACATATTTTCTAACAGTGGCACTTTAAAGGTTGCCTACGATTTATAGTGAAAATGGACTTTGTCAAATCAATATTCTTAAAACAACTCGTACTGTGAAATTTGATTTAAACTACGATTTTGTATCATTTCACCTAGGGATATAAATTTGGTGTGGCCTGGCCCGACTTACCCGGGTTCGAGGTTGGAGCGGCCCATGTCAGGCCGTGCATGCTTCCGCCAAAATTTGGGTCTGGTCCTAGGCCAAAAAAATAGGCCTTGGGGGTATTTGGGCCTTGGGCAAACCGGTGGGTCAGGTCTAGGCTCGAGCTCGGGCTTGGACAGATTTTTTTTCTTCTTATTTTTTCTACGTAAATTTCATTGTTTTCCAGTAAAAATGAAATTGGGCCTCGAATAGGCTGGGCCTAGCCTTAGGTCAGACTTTGAGTAGGCCTTGAGTGGGCCAACGGGCCGGGCTCGGCTTCAAAATGATAGCCTAGGCCCAAGCCTAGGGTTCCAAGCTAGGCTCGAGCTCGGACCTAACTTGGTTGGGCCCACCTTGACCTGCGAGCGAGCTTCAGGCCACCCACGGGCCACGTGCTATTTTTACTCCTCTTTCACCTATGAAATTATGACTTTTTAAATTATTTATTACAAATAAATCTTGTAGGATGTTCGCAAAAAAGAAAAGAAAAGGTGAAGTGTGTAGACCATATTCAAGTTGACAACAAGTGGATTGCCGGCCTAGATATGCACAAATTTATTACTACATAAACGAGTCAAGGTGGAAAAGCAATATTGCACTGTACCGGTTGAACTTCATGTGGATCAAGGTAGAAAGCCTCTTCATCCTACACGCCGACAATGAGTTGAAGCACTAGGTCTACCCCCAAGGATACCAAGGCTCTGGGGAAACGTGAATGTTGAGTTCAATAAAGGAATATACCTTGCAAAATTTTAAAAGCAAAATAATTCTGATTAACATACAAGACAACATTAAACCAAATAAGGCAAGGAAGGAATAAGACACATAAGGTAGTAACTTTAGCTTTTTTAGTTTTTCAGTGATTATATTAGTGTGCACAGCCCACATATTTGCTCGAAACAAAATTATGACACTGAATCATATAGATCAACATACCCCGGTAAACATATTAGGGGAGCCACCAATTCTCAATGCATGGCAAATAAACCCCTAATAGCCATAGAACAAGAAACCTATCAGGGGAGCCACCAATTCCCAATGCATGGCAAATAAACCCCTAATAGCCATAGAACAAGAAAAAAGTAACCTTGTAGAAAATATTAAAGTACATGAATACTTGCTATGATCAAAATTGTTTGAAAAATACATCGTAAAAATTGTGTGAAAAATGATGAGGCCAACAAAACAAATGATGATGAACATGGAGACAAGCATCAAAAGTACCCAAGCACCAGGGGTTGATTTTGTCAAGACCAAGAACCAAGGGAGCCAACAAAAGAATGTGTGTTCAATTAGCCTGGCCTTTTGAAAACCCAAAACACTGTCTAGAAGCATCCTCGATGCAGACAACTGGAGCTCCACCTCTCTTCCCATCTTCATCACCAGAAACAACATAAATAACCATGGGAAAAGAGTGGTCTTCAAGTTCACTCTCCTCTCTCTTAAAGAGGGCTAGAGATTCCCAAGTGTGACACATGGCATAATGGCCAACCCATGATCCAGTAGCAAGGTCATAACTGTTAGGACCCTTTGTTGTCAAATTCCGTGGATCAAAACCAAGGTTGTAACACGTTAGAGCTTTCTAGGTTTTCCAAGTTTGATCTCCCCGCTCGAGCGGGGAAAGTGACGCTCGAGCGGGGATTACAAGGTCACAGTATCTCTGCTTTGCCTGAGAAAGTACTGGATGGTGTGATTCGACGCTCGAGCGTGGAAAATTCCGCTCGAGCGTGAAGCCTATATGAATCACTCAATTTTGAAGCCTTTGCTCAAGCGGGCATTCCCACGCTCGAGCGGACCGCGCGAACTCAGATTCTATAAATTCGCATGATGGGCCTGTTTTAGGATTACTTCTCCTAGATCTTGTTTAGGGTTTTCTAGGGTTTTGTTTGAAGTTTTTCTTCTGAGTTTTTGTGAGTTTTCCTTGATGTTCTTGAGAGAGTTCTAAACTTATGAATTGAGATTCATACATCAAGGAGTTTGATACTGTATATTCAAGAGAGTTCTCTTCGGTGGCTTCCGAAGATCAAGACGTAGTGTTTCAAAAGGTGTTTGATTCTTTACGTAGTCGTTAATTCGACAAGTGAAGTTGTGGAATCAACTTCAAGATTGATCAGTTCCGTGGCGAAGGCGTGGTGAAAGAGTTGCAGAAGATTCGAGGACAAATTGACTGGGTTGGGTAATTTGTGTATTATCTTTGTAATCTTTATTCCTTCAGTAGTGGATTGATTAGTGGCGGTTCGCCCGTGGTTTTTGATTACAATTGAAGGTTCTTCAATTGTGATTTTTCCACGTAAAAAATCGTTTGTGTCGATTTATTGTTTATTCCTAAAAACAAACAATCTAAATCACTCTTGTAAGTTCTTGTTGATTTTAGATTGAGTGTTTTGCATAATTGGGATTTGGAATATTTTTAATCTTGATTTAATCACGAATCACTTAGGATTTTCAATTGGTATCAGAGCGGGTCACTCTTTGTTTTATCAAAACTATAGGAGTGTGATTTTGTGTGACTAGTATTATGGATTCTATTCGTGAAGGTAACTCGACTCATAGACCTCCTTTACTCGACGGTACAAACTATTTTTATTGGAAAGCTCGTATGAGAGCATTTTTAAAATCCATCGATGAGAAAGTTTGGCACTGCGTGGTCTTTGGGTGGAGTGAACCTATTGTCACCATTGATGGCATTGATATTCCTAAACCCCTTGATAAATGGGACTGGCGATTACGGAACTCGAGTTGGAACAGCAAGGCTCTCAACTCCCTCTTTTGCTCCGTCACACTTGAAGAATTTCATCGAATTTGCACGTGTGAGGTAGCAAAAGAGGCGTGGGATATTCTTGAAACGATTCACGAAGGTACTACCTCTGTCAAAAGGTTAAAACTTCAATGTCTCACCTCCGCCTTTGAAACCCTTTTTATGCGCGACGATGAGACGTTTGATGATTTCTATGCAAAACTCAGTGATATCATGAATTCCTGTTTCACTCTCGGTGAAAAAATCCCGGAAGCTAAAGTTGTTGGAAAAATTTTGAGGTCCCTTCCTGAGAGGTTCCAATCAAAGGTGACAGCCATTGAGGAGGCTCAAAATGTTGATACCCTCAAGCTCGATCAATTGGTTGGAAATTTGCAGACTTATGAAGCCCACCAAATTTCAAAGAAAAAACAAAAAGAAAGTGTGGCTTTCACGAGTGGTCATGAGACTACAAAACCTCTGGAGACTGAATTTGATTTAGAGTCAGAGATGACGGCTATGCTCACAAAACAGTTTAAATTTTTTTTGAAAAAGAAGCCTAATTTTAGAGGCCCTATTTCAAAAGATAACAGTAATGATAAACCCAAAACGTTTCCACCAAAATTTGCTCAAAAAACTGAAAAGAAGATTGTAAGGGGGCAAGGGGTCAAGTGCTATGAATGTCAAGGGTTTGGCCATATGTCCCTTGAATGTCCTTCGAAAAAGAATCGAAAGAAAGTCTACACTGTGACTTGGGATGATGAAAGCGGGTCGGAGCAAAAACCCGAAGAACTTGAATCCGGTGAAGATGGAGATAGTGTTTTCAAGGCATTTTGGACCACTTTTACTCAACCTCTTCCAAAGCCTTCGGAAGTAGCTCGTGGTCAGAACTTGCATCATGCTCCCAACTTTGATGGGACTAACTACCTGTATTAGAAAATCAGAATGAGGGCTTTTCTGAGAGCTTTTGAACCAGAAGGTTGGCAAGCCATTGAAGAGATAGTCTGTTAGAAAGATGAAGAACTTCGTATTGCTAGAGCAACAATCTCCATGTGGAACAAAGGTTCCAAATCTCTAGAAGACATCCTCGGGTCTCAACAAATGGGTTGTGACCAAAGTGGGCTAGGCTATGACGCAACAACTCACAAGGGACAGGCCTCTACCTCACATAACCTGAAGACTCAAGCAAAAGGAAAGCTGAAGGTAGACCAGGATGATTCCTCTCTTCATCTACCGAAAGTGGGTAAGATCAACAAAAAGAAGGTAAAACCTGTTTTTATTTGTCATCATTGTGGTAGGTATGGCCACATTCGTCCTTATTGCTAGGAACTATTTGGTAAGGTGTCTCAAAAGGGTAGAAATTCGAATACTTTTTGGGTTAGGAGACAACCTTACATGTCTAGGCGGAATACCAAGATTCATGAGGGTGTTCACGATTCCAAGAAATTGACCAAGACCAAAAGGATTTGGGTTAGGAAAGATGATTTGACTTGTTTAGTTGTTCACACTGCCTTAAAAGCACGTGACTCACACATGTGGTATCTTGATAGTGGCTGCTCTCGTCACATGTCCGGTAACAAATTCTACTTCACCTCTCTTGAAAAATATGAAGGAGGAATTGTTACCTTTGGAGATGGCGGCACTTCTAGAGTCATTGGTAAGGGCTCTATAAGTGTTGCTGGTCTTCCCAAACTGGATAATGCTCTACTTGTTGATAGTCTTAAAGCAAACCTTTTAAGCATTAGTCAAATGTGTGATTCCCATCATGAAATATTGTTTTCAAAAAATAAATGTGAAATTTTGGATAAAAAGGGAAATACTGTCTTACATGGGGTTCGCACATCTGATAATTGCTATGGAATTGTTACTACTGATGATCTCACTTGTCACTCTGCCATCATAAGTAACATTGATTTGTGGCATCGAAGATTAGGTCACATGAATTTCAAAGACCTAACTAAGATAGCCAACAAAGAGCCGGTGAGAGGAGTACCTAAACTAGGTAAGAATTTGAGTCATGTGTGTGGACCATGTCAACTTGGAAAGCAAACCCGTGCTCCTCATAAAAAGGTGAACAGCTTTACAACCAAATGTCCTCTTGAATTGGTTCACATGGATTTAATGGGTCCTACTCGCACTGAAAGCATTGGAGGCAAAAGATACATTTTTCTAACTGTTGATGATTTTACTCGGTTTTCTTGGGTAAATTTTTTAAGGGAAAAATCTGATACGTTTGATGCTTTCCAGGCTTTAGTCCTTAAAATCCAAAATGAACAGGGTGTTTCCATTGGGCGTATCATAAGAATCCGAACTGATCATGGTCGTGAATTTGAAAATAGTTCGTTTTCGAATTTTTGTGATATGTATGGAATTAAGCATAAATTTTCTGCACCTATTACTCCACAACAAAATGAAGTGGTTGAGAGGAAGAACAGAGTTGTTCAAGAAATGGCTAGGGTCATGCTCCTTAGTAAGAAACTTCCTCCAAAGTTTTGGGCTGAAGCCCTAAATACTGCGGTTTATGTCATAAATCGCATGTATTTAAGGCCCGGCACTTTACAAACTCCATATGAATTGTGGAAGGGTTTGAAACCTAACGTAAAATACTTCAAAACTTTTGGGAGTAAATGTTACATCTTCAAAGATAGGGAGCCCCTAGGTGAATTTGACTCCCGAAGTGATGAAGGTATTTTTCTAGAGTATTCAACCAACAGTAGGGCTTTTCGTGTCTATAACCTACGAACTTTATCTTTAATGGAATCTATCAATGTGGTTATAGATGACACAGGTGCACCTACTCCAGCAACAAATGAGGATGACAATGGTGAGTCTCCAATCTTGGCTACTGAACCACAAAATCAAGGAGACGCTGTGGTTCAATCACAAGAAATTGTTACAGCACCATCCTCATAGGTACGCTCAAGACCAAAGAGTGTTCAAAGGGACATCTCTCCTGTTGCTTCCATCACCGCAAGTTTTGAACTTAAACCATCAGCAAGGGTGAAACTTAATCATCCAGCTCAACAGGTGATTGGAAGTGTTTCGGATCGAATGAAAACCCGAAGACAGATTCGGGATGAGGTATCACATATGTGTTATGTTTCATTAATTGAACCTAAGAATTTTAAAGAGGCCTTGCTAGATGATAGTTGGGTCAATGCTATGCATGAAGAATTAGGTCAATTTGAGCGTAACAAAGTTTGGACTCTAGTTCCCAGACCTAGAGACATGAATGTGATAGGTACCAAGTGGATCTTTAAAAATAAATCTGATGAGAATGGTACTGTGGTTAGGAATAAAGCTAGGTAGGTTGCTCAAGGCTACATACAAGTAGAGGGTGTTGACTATGATGAGACTTTTGCCCCAGTTGTACGTCTCGAATCTATTCGTATTTTGCTTGGTGTTGCGTGTTTTCTTGGCTTTAAATTGTTTCAAATGGATGTGAAAAGTGCCTTTCTGAATGGGTACTTGAAAGAAGAGGCATATGTTGAGCAACCAAAAGGGTTTGAGGACCCTAAATGTCCTAATCATGTCTACAAGTTAGACAAGGCTTTGTATGGATTGAAACAAGCCCCTCGGGCTTGGTATGATAGACTTACTACCTTTCTTCTTGATAATGATTTTTAAAGGGGTAGTGTGGATAAGACTTTATTTGTGAAACATACTAAGTCTCATATTCTTGTTGCTCAGATATGTGTTGATGATATTGTGTTTGGTTCCACTGCTGATCATCTTGTGAAATATTTTTCGAATTGCATGACACATGAGTTTGAGATGAGCATGATGGGGGAGTTGTCGTATTTCTTGGGTCTTCAAATTAAACAGTCTCCTTTGGGTATGTTTGTTTCTCAGTCTAAGTATGCCAAAAATCTTGTGTCCAAGTTTGGTCTTGAGTCTGCCAAACATGCACGTACTCCCATGAGCACCAATCTTCACCTCTCCAAAGATTCCACTGGTATTGATGTTGATCCTACCCTTTATAGGAGTATGATAGGGAGTCTTTTGTGTTTGACAGTCAGTCATCCTAATATTTCTTTCAGTGTCGGTGTTTGTACCCGTTACCAAGCCAATCCTAAAGAGTCTCACCTTCTTGCGGTCAAACGCATCATCAAATATGTTAATGGGACCTTGGGGTATGGGGTTTGGTTTTCCACTGATACTACAGTTGAAATTACTGGCTTTTCTGATGCCGACTAGGCAGGGTGTGCAGATGATAGGAAAAGTACATCCGGGGGGTGTTTTTACCTTGGGAATAATCTGGTTTCCTGGCATAGTAAAAAGCAAAATGCCATCTCTCTTTCCACTGTCGAGGCTGAGTACATTGCTGCAGGAAGTTGTTGTGCACAAATGTTGTGGATGAAGCAAATGCTTCATGACTATGGGATAGAACAAAACACTCTCACTCTTTTTTGTGATAACACAAGTGCCATAAACATTTCAAAAAATCCTGTCCAACACTCTCGCACAAAACACATTGACATTCGTCATCATTTTATTCGAGAGTTAGTGGAAAAAGGCCTTGTTGTTCTTGAACGTATACCCACTGAGCATCAAAAAGCTGATATTTTTACAAAACCCCTTGATTTTCTTCGGTTTGAGTTCCTTAGAAAGACCTTGGGTGTCATGCTCGATCACTAGAGTGTTACTTGTTCCTTGAGTAGGTGTAAGTGTTTTGCCTTATTTGTGCTTGGATGTCATAATCTCATTATCATTGATATCTGGTTTTCTTGCATCCAATTTTTTTTTTGTGCACTACTCATGCTGCTTACAAGATCTCATTGTTCAGTGTTCATAGCTCATTTTGAATGCCCATGCTCATTAACCTCATGATCTCATTCTGTACACATTCTTGAGATAAATTGCTGCAGGGGTTTTCGCATAAGTGATCAAAGTTCTCTATGGACCACTAACAGTGTTTCTTGTACTTTTTCAGTGGAATTGACCGATACTAGTATATCATAGGTGATGTTGAGTCTCTTAACCATCTACCATCTGTTTTCACTTCTCATTTCTCCTCGCCCTTGAAGTCCAGGCATTAGGAAAAGGCTACCTCAGAGGCACCAACCAGGCCATCCTTTATAATTTCATTCTTCTCTGGTGTGGTTTCCATACTCTTGAGCGTGAATGCCACCAGTGAGTGCCCACAAGAAAGAAAAAGTAAAAAAAAAAAAAAAAAAAAATGGACTCATTGATTGAGGAGGAGCCTCCGCATTTACTCAACAAATACCCCTTGATTCCTAGTAGTTTGACTTTTCTCTGTGATGTTTAGTTACTCTTGCCGGAGGTCCAGCCATCCGATCACTACTAGGATTAACTCTAGCTCAGTGGACTCTCATGGATTGCACACACACACTTTATTTTGTGAGCTCTCATGTTGGATTTTGAGTTGTTCATTCTCATGTAGTTTATGATCACTGATTATATTTTATCTGCTTTGCTCATGGTTTCCAGTGTCATTATTTTTTAAACATTGCAAGTTTACAGAATTCATGAATTGCAGATTATTTCATCTCCGTATTTATTTTGGCTAAATGTGATCATCTACTTATGTTCCAAGACTCACTTCATGTTTTTGAGTTTCTTGTTCTTGTTTTAAAAAAAAAAAAAAAAAAATTGTTTTTTTTTTTTTCCGCTCGAGCGGAAATTCCCACGCTCGAGCGCGGTTTTGAGCCTTGCAGTTGTTTGCTCAGTTCTGGGAGGGTTGTTTTTACGCTCGATCTTCAGTTTTCGCGCTCGAGCGTGCCTTTGCGTGTTTTGTCTCACGCTCCAGCGTTAACACCTACGCTCGAGCGGACTGGTTTTGTATATCTTTCCCTCCTTCGACCATTCAAGTCATTTTTCCCTTAACTCCTCTCTCTCCTAGGGTTTTTTCTTTTCCTTGCGATTCCCCCTCTCTCCTCTTCCTTGGTGGTTCCTTGGTGTTGTTAGTGTGCTACCACATCTCAGGTATGGTTCTCCTCTCCTTCCCCACTGTTCTTATGTCGGATTTCTGTCTCTTTGATCTATTCGCCTTTGGGTTTTCTTGAGTTGGTTATCCCGTGGGTCATTGGGTTTATCTTGTCTATGATTGTCTTTTTAGGTTTAGGCAATGTTCTTTTTATTTGTGGCACAGTGGTTTTGATCTAGGTTTTTTTGATTTGGGTGTTTTTGTTCGGTTTTTCTGTGTCATTTACATCGGGGATTGTGGTTGGGGATTTTGATTTTATTTATTGCTTTGTGTTTTTGTGATACTATTCTCTCTTATGATTAAGTCCCTCACCATGCTGGCTACATTTGTGCTTTACTGCTATGTTAATGGTCCTTGTTCACATCACATTTACTATGCTCCATTTTGCCTTATTTGGTTCTCTTATGCTTACATGTTTGGCATCATCTGATATCTTATCTTGCCTCATATTGCTATATCACTGTGGTATTAATGTTTTGTGGTTTTTCTGATTGATTTTTGTTTGTCTTGGGTTGGGGTTGCTTATAGTGTTTAGTTATGTCCACCTTCAAACGCCGTAAGTCTACCGCCTCTCGCCCTCCATATAACACTGACCGTTTCCCATCGGCTGTAAAAGCCAAGTTATTCCGCGAGTCATACCCATCCCGCTCCATCCATCTTGAACGAAATGTTCAACCCTCCACCTTTGAGTCCATTCCTATCCGGTCTTTCTTTGATTCATTGGGTGGAGATCAGGTCCTTTTGTTTTCTGGGTCCCAGAATCTTACTTGGGTACGGGAATTCTATTGCAATATGGATGGTCTTGACGATATTGGCCCCTCTTTTAAGACCTGGGTTAGATCCAAGGAAATCACAGTCACCACTGATATTATCCGCGAGATGTTAGGGGTTAGTGAGCGATCTCCTATCTTTTACCCTTTTCCAATGCGTCCCACATATGATTTTAATGAGGTTGCTCAGACTCTTTATGGTGTTCCTCGGCCTTGGCCTTCTGGTTCTTTGATAAAACAGCATGAACTTCTTCCACAATTTAGGTTACTCAACTTAATTGTGTGTGCCAATATCATAGTTACCACCCACAGCTCTGAGATTAACCAGGATCAAGGCTTTATTCTTCAATGCATCGCCCAAAACCGTCCCATTGATCTTGCCACCCTGATCATTCAAAAGATGGTTGCTGCTTTTGAGCGCAATAATCTTGGCTTACCCTATGGCTATCTCATCAACCGGCTTTTAGCCAAATTTGAGGTTCCTACATATGATGAGGACGAGTTTGCTTCTCCTACCCGCCCATTTACCAAGAAGACTGTCTCCCAGAGTTAGTCTCACATTCGAGGGGTCCCTTCTAGTTCTGGTCGATCTAGTGCAGGTCCTAGTGCAGCTGAGGCCATGGCTGAGGAGGCGGAGTATGATGCTGCTGCTGGCGGAGATCTTGGTAAGGGGCAGCAGCACCCTCCAATTCGTACCATCCGTGGTCAGCTTCAGTCCCTCGAGCGCTCTGTTGGTTCCAGGTTTGATCATCTTGTGGCACGGATGGATATATTTGAGGCCAGACTTACTGATCTTGAGACCACTACCAATTCCCATTTCAGTGCTTTGGAGGCCTCTTCCCAGTGGATTGAGGATTCTGTGGCACAGTCTTCATCCCAGCTAGCTCAGATCTTGACCTTGCTTCAGATGCAGTCTTCGCCTCCGGCTCCTTGATCTTTGCTCTTCGTCCTTTTGGTCTTTGCCACATTCTTCTGTTATCTCCCGGCCAAAAAGGGGGAGTGATTTTGGTACATACATACAGTTTTTGGTACATGGTAGTACATGGTACAGTTGCAGATTTTGGAGTTTGGTACATACAGTACATGGTACAGTTGTTTACTTTTATCCTTCCTTGGTACAGTTGGATTTGTTATATGTTTTGGATGGATAATGTTTTGATTATGATGGATTTATTTATTTTTTAATCTAGTTCCACATATTTTTGGTTGGCTTGTGTATGGTTGTTCTCTTTCAGGCTCATTGTTCAAGCGCATGGTTGATTGTGTATGTTGCATGTTGGTTCATAGTTGGCAAATTGGTTTAGACTAGTTTGGTTTGTTTTAAACTAGTTTGGAAACTTGTTTTAGTTCTTCTGTGATTTTGTTAGGAAAACTGTTTTAGAATGGTTTTGTCCGGGATTTGACAAAGGGAGAGATTGTTAGGACCCTTGTCAAATTCTGTGGATCAAAACCAAGGTTGTAACACGTTAGAGCTTTCCAGGTTTTCCAAGTTTGGTCTCCCCGCTCGAGCGGGGAAAGTGACGCTCGAGCGGGGATTACAAGGTCACAGTATCTCTGCTTTGCCTGAGAAAGTACTGGATGGTGTGATTCGACGCTCGAGCGTGGAAAATTCCGCTCGAGCGTGAAGCTTATATGAATCACTCAATTTTGAAGCCTCCGCTCGAGCGGGCATTCCCACGCTCGAGCGGACCGCGCGAACTCAGATTCTATAAATTCGTATGATGGGCCTGTTTTAGGATTACTTCTCCTAGATCTTGTTTAGGGTTTTCTAGGGTTTTGTTTGAAGTTTTTCTTCTGAGTTTTTGTGAGTTTTCCTTGATGTTCTTGAGAGAGTTTTAAACTTATGAATTGAGATTCATACATCAAGGAGTTTGACACTGTATATTCAAGAGAGTTCTCTTCGGTGGCTTCCGAAGATCAAGACGTAGAGTTTCAAAAGGTGTTTGATTCTTTACGTAGTCGTTAATTCGACAAGTGAAGTTGTGGAATCAACTTCAGGATTGATCAGTTCCGTGACAAAGGCATGGTGAAAGAGTTGCAGAAGATTCGAGGACAAATTGACTGGGTTGGGTAATTTGTGTATTATCTTTGTAATCTTTCTTCCTTCAGTAGTGGATTGATTAGTGGCGGTTCACCCGTGGTTCTTGATTACAATTGAAGGCTCTTCAATTGTGGTTTTTCCACGTAAAAAATCGTTTGTGTTGATTTATTGTTTATTCCTAAAAACAAACAATCTAAAATCACTCTCGTAAGTGCTTGTTGATTTTAGATTGAGTGTTTTGCATAATTGGGATTTGGAATATTTTTAATCTTGATCTAATCACGAATCACTTAGGATTTTCAATAACCATTTCCTGCTTGAAGAGGCTCTAAATGCACTTCAAATTGTTGGTTGGGCACCCCATTCCTAAGTGAAAATTTGAAATTTTTTATTCACTTTGAACACCGCAAATAATCCCAATCTCATCCTCACCCACCCCAACCAACATCTGTTGTTGTTGGGTTGCCTGTGTCACCGCCTTTTGATGCCCGACACCCCTTCTTCGCTTTCGCTGCCACTCCTCTTCCTTTGTCATTCGCTGTCGCTTGAGATGTTTACAATCATGCTATTTCATATCTTTTGAAATGCTTTGCAATTTTTAAAATATTAAAATATTAGTGTTTTTCTTGACGTAGATAAAATGTTGCTTGCTTGCAACAAAGCTTTGGATTAGATGAGATGGTAAATAGTTTTTTATTATTATTATTATTTTTTATGAAATTCTCTTGCATGCCTAACAGGCTAACCTTATAATTATCTTGAGAATTCATCAGGTATATTACAAACAGTAGAGTGACTTCATTCTTCTAATACTACATTACTTATGGTATTAATACTAAAATTATCTAGAGTTTAGTACTATGCAAAACAAATACACCCATCTCTAATCCCGTCCTCCTTATCCCTCAATTAAACACTGTGGTGGACTTACATGTTCTCTTCACTCTCAAACTACTTTTTAATATCCCAATCAAACGTGCCCTATATGCGGCCAGTGTGAAAGAATAAAAAAAATTGAGTTCTAATTTAGATATTGAGTTTAGAAATATTCCACCATATAAACCTAAACCCACCTAAAATTGAAAATATTCAAGCAAAAATTGTTAAAGAATGGCCTTCCACCTTAATTCCAATTCTATCCACATTCCTAAACTTTTGAAATCTTAATTCTAGCTAGTTTCGGTCTCCACTACCACCACCTCTGACAATCCCTCTCTACCCTTCCTATCCACCTTTGCTACCTCCTAACTCCTCTTATAACGACCCCAGTCTTTTCCCATTCGATGTTTGTATCCGGACTTAGGTTCCGTAGATTCTATCTTTGTGTAATGGTTGTTGTCGTCCTATATTGTCTTTTTGGAGTTATAGGATGTGCTGGGCGGGTTTGGAACAGGTTGGTTGAGCTTAGGAACCAAAACTAGTTGCCCAGATTTTGGCTTGTCCGCTCGAGCGGGGAGTTTGACGCTCGAGCGGGGACTTGTTGTTGCTTGTCCGCTCGAGCGGGGGTTGTGGCGCTCGGGCGGGAAAAACACCCATCCAAGATTTCTTGTGCAGAGCGGGAGTCATGTGGCGCTCGGTGAGCTGTATCTTGAAAGTGCTGAGAGTGTGCATCCGCCGCTCGGCGGGGTTTAACGCTTCGGCGGGCGACGGGTATAAAATGGTGAGATCCGACTTTTGGATCAGTTTTTCAGTCTCTTTTTGATCCCAAACCCTAGAGTCCGACTTTTCTTCTTCCCTATACACCTTTTCTCCTAGGATTGATCTATCTAGAGTGGATTTCTACCCTAGTTCCTTCACAAATAAGATAGAGGAGAGTGAGGGCTTTCATTTAATCTGAGCAATTGTTGGTTTGGAACACTTTGAAGTTTGGGCATCATCTTCATCTTCTCCTTTTTGAGTTATTTCTTCGAGGTAGGGATTTCCTACTCCATTTATACGTTTTAATCCTAAGTATTGGTATTTTGGTATGTGGGGGTAGTTTGGTTAATTTGGGAGAAACCCTAGGGTTTGTCATAGATTAATTTATATAACCAATTTAAGGGAAGATTGTAATATTGGGTAGATTCATGAGATTGGGGAATTTAGTGATTTAATGTTGTATTTGGTTAGTTTAAATACTTACCTTGAGGGTGTTGAAATTACATGTGTTGCTATAGTAATTTCTTGTTTAGAAATAATTGTTTTGGGCTATCGGTGGAGGATAGCCATGATTGTTGTAGACATTGCATGTGGATTAGGCAAATTGAAACTAATCATTTGGTTAAGTTGTTCAGTATAAAGGTTGGAATATTACATTGAATTTATGTATTGATTTATTGTGTATATGACTTTATGTTTATGTGCATTACTTGTGTATGGGAGGAGATAGGGGATGTACTCCACGGTTTAGGGGAAGATGGGGGATGTACCTCTAAACCGGTTAATTATTATGGGAAGATAGGGGATGAACCCAGGGTTGTTGCTCATATGCGCGCCTATAGCAGAGATACAGCTCATATGCTTATCTATTGAAGTGTGATACAGCTCATATGCTTGTCCACTGAAGTGTTTGTTATGAAGTGTTTGTGCATTTGATTTGATATAGCGCTAAAATGTATATCATCATCTGTTTGGGAAGTGCGGAAGTGGTTTATGTGATATCGATACAACACCAACATGTGTATCCATTATGTTATAAGAAGGGTTTAACTTGATTTGTTATTTATGTTGAGTTATTTGGCCAGGTTCTGAGTCATATTTGTATAAATGAAACGTGAGATGGGTCATAGACATTAGTGTCATAGACTTGTAAAATGATGTAATTGACTATGTGTGTTGACCATCTATCAATTGCTACTGCTTTAGTTAATTCTTATATTTGGTTTAGTATTTCTCTACTGGGCTGTGGCTCACCCTATATGGGAACTTCATTTTCAGGTTCAGGCGGTTCACTACCTCCAAGAGCTTAGCTTGTGAGGATTTGGACTTGAAGACTTGTTTTATTAATTTGTTTTATTTGAATTATATGTAAACATTCAAGCCTAGGGCTTTATTTGTTTTTGAGTTAGAACTCATTGAATTGTGTCCAAGTGTTGGCTTGGCAAGATGTAAGCCCGTAGGGCATTTATTATGATGTTTTCATTTCGTAAGACTCTGATGAATAAGATAATGTATTGTTTTCTTTTAATAATGCATGTCACTGTGTTATATTTAATGGGTTTAATTTTGAGGGCGTTACACCTCTCCACCCTCGCCACCCCCTTTTCTATTTCTTTCCTTTTTTCTCTTTCTCGCATGACTCTATTTGTCACTCACTCTAGAGTCACAGGGAAAAGGTAGGGCCTAGGGAGAACATGTGGATAGGGTTCCATAGGAGATGGGCTAGGGTCTGGAATTAATAACAAGGGTGATTACATTAAGGTAAAATTTTAATAAAAAAATTATTAAGAAGTGGAGGTCCAAATAGGAATAGACCGAAGGGATAATGTCACGACCCAAATCCGCCCCTATAAGTTTAACGTCATAACCGGTCAGTAATCCGTGATTACGGAAGGCCTGCTTAACAATAATGACAATAACGCAATAAAAGGGGCTAGCGGAAGCCAATTAATAATAGAATATATCGTCCAATGAGCTGTGAGTACTTAAATGAACGAACAAACTTATATATATATATATATATATATCGATAATCACATAAGTCCATGTCCAAACATATATATACATGCCATAACTTAGGGAATTAAGTCCCAATGACAAAATGGTCAAAATGAAAGTTTGGAACAAAACTTCATAACATAAGGTCATAACCACAAAAGGGCAAGGTAAAAACACCCAAAAGCCTTAACACATGTCGGTTTGGAACCTCGCAGTGAGGCATGGTAATTGGCTTGACAAAACGGGGGTTCTGGTCGATGCCGTTAACCCTGATCTGGTGCCTGATCACCTACATACATATAGATATAAACGGTGAGCTAAAGCCTAGTGAATAACAAGTGTGTAAAGGGTTTATGAATGATGTCCTTATAACAATTCCAAACAGTCGATTTCAATAATGAATCCGTTCAATAAGCAGTATTCATACATTTCAGTGTCACATGAAATCATTGCAGTCATACGTGGTACATCCCATAGCAGAACAGTATAGTAGGTTTTAAAGACTGAACAGTCAGTTGATGGCCATCAATACAGTAACGGTAGTTCCAAAGATTGCAACTGACAAAGATCTCTGTAACGGTAGCAGTAACAGTTAGTTGCTATGGATGCCACGAGTACAATTCATAAAATAGGACAAACATTCATTCAATAAACAAAGCATTTAAGAAAGCAGTACAGTTAATCATTCAAAAAATAATTATAATTGAACATAGCTTTACAACATTGTTACTCACTGTGGGCTCCTTGAAATACGTGCTAAAATGCACTAAAGATGCGGCGTCTGACCTAAACAAACAAGTTCAAGCACAATGATTCAATACACAATTCATTCATTCAGTCGGTTCTATTCGTTCTTTACTTATTCGGTTTCTATCCGTTGCTTATCCGTTTGGTTGAACTTTTGTTCTTTAATTCATTCGTGTTCATGAGATGTGAATGCACATGAAAAATACTTTAAAACCATGCAAATGGAGGCCCGAAAGGTAGAAAAATGGAGCGAAAACAAAATCGGGTCTACCCTGTTGGCCCCACGTGCAGTGGCTACGGTCGCTCATGTGGTGGCCACAGCCGCTCAAGTGTGCAAAATGCATGATGCAAGGAAGGGTTGGTGCTCGTGCGGCAGCCCAAGCCGCTCGAGCGCATAGAATACATCTTTGCAGGGAGCTAAGCGGCTCGGCGGTGGCCTAAATTTGCTCGGCGATGCGGATTGACATGATGTTCGAAAATCTATCCAAGTTTTAGAGCTCTCATTTTGCAAATCCAACTTTATTTCCATGCTCAAGGCCAAGAACTCTTCAAAATACTTTGAATTCAATTCTAATTTCAACCAAAAAAAAATCGTAAATTCAAAACAAGGCTCAATTTCCATGCAATGAGCAAATTCTTTAAGTTAACATAAAACAATTCTTACATTTGTATTCTTGTGCTATAAATCTTCAAAACCCATGGAATTTCCCTTCAATTTGAAAACCCATGCAAGAAGTGATGAGTATGAACACAAATAAAATCATGCATGTTCATAATTTAAACTAAGTCTTCCCATTTAGTTGATCAAAGCCTCCAAGGAGTTATAAAAAACATGATCCATGTGTATCAACAATTCCAATTCCAAACTTTATGAGGAAAGTTCTTTGCAACTTGTAGAATTCATGAAGATTTTGCAAGAAAATATGTATATAAACCAAGGTGTCATGAATTCATGCCATGCATGTTGAATTTAAGGCTAATTTCCTTCAATTATTTTCTAACTTAGTTGGCATGTTCTAATTTGCCAATTACCATCATAAAACTTCCAATTAACCATGAATTCATCCTAATTAAACTTATTTCTTAGAAGATGATAAGTGTCGGAGTTTCAAACTCAAGAAATTGGGTGACGATAGTCTTACCTTAAATTGATGAAATTGTGAAGAGCTAACTTCAACTTTGATGTTCTTTCTCTCTCCCCTTTCTTTTCTTCTCTTCTTTCTCTTTGTTGAACACTCACTCTCAAAGTCTCTCCCTCTCTCTCTACGTGTATAGTGTATAATGAGGCCCACTTCAAATTCACGCAAATTAAATTAATCCTCATCATTTATGATTTAAGTCAAACTAAGTTTACTTATACTAATGTGAATTAGGCTCTAATTGTCTATCCCAATATTAAATTCCAACTTGTTAAAATTATTGAATCAGACAGATTCAATCATAGCTCTACCTATCTGTTCACAATAACCATAGCACACACACACACACATATATATATATATATATATCACACATGGCACATAAGTCATAATTAACACATAATCACATGTTCAATGCAAATTACATAATTAGTTTAATTAATCAAGGAGGTGGTTGTCACAGATAATAACAGGTTTACCGACTCACTCAAATAAGCCATCGAGTAGTATTTCAGCTAGATCAACAAAAAGGAGCTCATTTCTAAGCCCAAGAACACACTTCTAAAAATAGAAAAGGAAAAATTTTGGTTCATTCAAGTTAATTTAGATATATAAATATATCACAGCAAACTCTCAACTAGCAAAGCTACTTAAAATGAAGCATTGTTCTAATAACTAGATAATTACTCCATCCATAGATATAACAGAGTCTGATCAGAGGCATAATTTATAGATGTCAGTGTGCTCCAGACATTCATGATGAAGTAGCAGTGAACAACAATTAGATATTAAGGAGTATGCTCAAATTCGGGACACTTGTTAAGAAAGTATTTACAATTATCTTCAGGTCTAGTCTGGCGACACTACACGATTAAACAAAGAAAAACAATTATTACAAATCTGAACAACCTCTTGACAATTTATATCTCAAATTACCCTGAAATGCTAAGTTGAATAGAAAAGAAAAACTTTTTCTCGACTGTAGAACCAATCTAACTCTCACTAGAAGAACATAAATGTTACTTTTATTTTACAAATCATAATTTCTTGTAGCTCAACGTTCGTAGTTTGAGTTTTATTTGATGGTGTTAATAATTTTCTTATAATTACAAAAGTATGAAATATAATGAGACAATGAGAATATTTCTATCATTCATTTTAGGCTATATTTGGATCTTATATTTGTACCGAGAAAGGGGGGAGGGGATTTGTGGTAGGAGAAATGTTGTTTCATTAACTTTTCCCTAAAAAACCATAGCTTTCTATTTCATTAGCATTTCCCTACACAACTCCCCACAAATCCAAGATCCAACCGGATCCTTAGAAAAATAAATCAAACTAACTAGAATATAAAGAAAACAAATAATGGCCACCTATTAATCAATTCCATAAATACATCATCATACATAACATACAAAAGAGTTCATATTTTGCCTGATAAAAAAAATTAAGAGGCGGTATCACATGTGCACATGAAAGAGTTCATGTAATCCATCCACACTACAATAAAAGTAACCTATGGTGACGAAAAGTAGTGAAGAAAATAAATTGTCACTGAATAAGAATAATCTGTGACGAATTATAAAATTTTGTCACGTATAATAAAAAAATAAAAATAATAGGTAACGAAATTTATTTTTGTCAACAAATACTTCTTTTTAGGTGAGGAAAAATTAAGTTTCGTCACCGAAGGTTTTCCCGCTAATATTTTTTGAGTGGCGCCAAAAATTTAGACTTCTGGTAAGAAAAAAATTTATCGCCAATTATAAAATTATTAGCGAGGAATACATTTTCGTCACCAATAATTTTGTATATATTTTTTTTGAGAAACTTGATTTTAAATGTTTTAAGACCATTTGGTGAGAAATATATTTTTATCACTAATAATTTTTAATATTTTTAGACATTTTAGTGAGGAAATTATTTTTTCACCAATTTTAGAGGAAAAATTTTAACATATTGGGCGGTAATGGAAAAAATAGACTACTAACTTTTTTCCCCCTTTTTTATTTTTGTTTATCAATTTTTCTCTCCCCTCTCTCTCTCTCTCTCTCTCAAAACAAAAACACAAGTTAATTAACTCTCTAAACCTATGGTGACGGAAAGTAGTGAAAAAAATATTTCGTCACTAAATAAGAATAATCCGTGACTAATTATAAAATTTTGTCACATATAATAAAAAGTAAAAATAATAGGTGACGAAATTTATTTTCGTCAATAAATACTTATTTTTTAGGTGAAGAAAAATTAAATTTCGTCACAAAAGATTTTCCCTCTAATATTTTTTGGGTGACGCCAAAATTTTCAGATTTTTAGTAAGAAATTTTTTTCACCAATTATAAGATTATTAGTAAGGAATATATTTTCGTTACAAATAATTTTAAATATTTTTTTAAAGAAATTAATTTTAAATATTTTAAAACTATTTAATAAGAAATATATTTTTATCCTCAATAATTTTAATATTTTAAAATTTTTAATGACAAAATTATTTTATCACCAACCAATCTTGAAGGGGGAACTTTGAGATTTGGCGGTAATGAAAAAAAGGAATCCTATTGATTAGGGATGGCAATGAAGATCTTACCCTATGAGTATCATGGAGATCCAATCCAAATATATGGATTTCCCCCTTTTTTTTTTACCCATAGGATTAATTAAGTGGGTTTTTAAAAAATCCATAGGATATGGGTCGGGAATGGGTGCCCGCCCATTTCCCCATATATTAGGGTTCTCTTTCTCAGTCTCACTGTCATGGTTTCTCATTCTCACTCTTACACTATGTTTGGATTGAGTGATTTGGAGAGAAAAGAAAAGAAATGGAGAGAAATGTATTTCTCTTACTTGTTTGGATAACTTAAGTCGAGAGAAATGGGAAGAAATGGAGAGAAATGAAGAGAAACTCATTTCTCTTATAAGCCTCATTTTCAATCTTCCCAAAAATGGAGAGATTGGGAGAGAAAAGAAACCATTATTTTTATAATATCAATTTTGCCGCTATAAAAATAAAAGAAATAAAATGATTGAAAATATAAAAAGGTTATTTTGGTAATATAACATAAAATAATTTCTTTTCTTTTCTCTTAATAACCAAACAAGAATGAGAGAAATCACAATCATTTCTTTTCTTTTATTTCTTTCTTATCCAAACAAAAAGGAGAGAAATCACAATCATTTCTTTTTTTTTCTTTTCTTTTCTCTTATAACTTAAGTAATCTTTTCTTTTCTTTTCTCTCCTAAGTTCCCAAACATAGTGTTACATAGCAGCGAAGGCAACAATCTCCATAGGTTTTGCAAAGGCAACGATCTAGCGGCGGCGATCTCCGTCGGCGTTACCACGATGGTTCTCCGGCGTGGTGACTTTCTCTATCTCGTTCTCTCGTTCTCTCTTTCTCTCTTGTTCTGTGTGTGTTTACAAATTCATCTATTCGTCACTTTCTCAACTTCCAAACAGAGTCGTTGTTTCACAGAGTTTTTGGCACTCTTTTGCAATTGGTGAAACCTGTCGAAGAGACTTACGCATCAATCAGCAGAAAACACGGTTAGCTTCACAGAGTTGTTGCTTTGATTCATGGAAATTTTAACTCAATGTTGTTTAAAGCTATGGATTTAAATCAGTTGTGAATTTTGATGCATTTGGAAATTATTAGGTTTGATTTCTCATGTGGAAGATGAAATTGATTTACTGTCTATTTTATTTCTTGGGACTTTGCTATGTTATGTTATGTTATGTTAAAAGGGTTTAGGGTCAAAATGGATTGCATAAAAGCTTTGTTACAAAAATGGCAATTGCCTCTGCAAATGATCAAGATCAATATAGCTACTCCTTAAGTTTTTAGGCAAATAAGTTATCTCTGTTTTGATGATATTGGTTGCTTTATATAGTCAAAATAAAATGAGTGTTTTAACATTTCCATTGAATAAGAAGAGGGAGAAAAGAGAATGTTGAATGGAAAGTTGATCCCTTTTAGCTTGTAGAGACAGAAATAAGGGTTTTTAGAGAGAGAGAGTCTTGGGATTTTAGGGATTGTTTCAGGTACTAATCCAATCTTTCAATTTTACTTTCATCAATTATTGATCAATACTGTTGAATTTTCACTTTGTTGTGTTGATCAGCTGTTGAAATGGCTAATGCTCTTCTGTTCATGTAAAACGAATAAAAGAATAGATCCATTCTCCTAAGATCTGAAAAAATAAAATAAAATAATGAAAGAAAATAAATAATAAGGCCCATATTTTTAGTGTAATTACACCGACATCTCTTTTAGTAAGGTAAAGTGATTGGAATTAATGGACATAATGGTGTGAAGACGCAAATAAACAAAGCAAAAAGGGAATTTGACATCACTACCTCAGACTATGATGATCAAGAAGAAATTGTAGAGAACATAGCTCATAATTGTAGAGTTAATGGAATTTCTCCATTCCTTCCTCACATTAAGCGTGAGTTCTTTTTCTCTTTCATACGATAAGGAAGATAGATCCAAGAAAATATTGGTGAGGACTATCAATAAGATTTGATGCTTTTGACCTTCATTCTCATGATTGGTGGAATTTTTTATTTTTTTTTCATTGTAAAGTTAGACTTAGGGAATGAACAATATGACATGATAGGTATAGTAGATCCCTCGTTTGTATGTCTTTTAACTTTGCTCAATTGTTTGATGGATTGGGATCTGGTTATTGCTAGCGATATTTTATTGTGTAAGTTCCTAATATGAAATTGGCTTCTAAACATTTGGAAATGTACTTTACTATGAATAGGCAATATGACTTTGACTCAATACACCAGTATGTCAGACATATTTTCGTCACTCTATTGTTAATGGAAAGACATTAAAGGATATAGGAAGTTTGGAGAAATGAGCTATAACTTTAGAAACGACATCGTGTATATATTTTTCATCCTCCATTTTTTGGATAGAAAACTTGTTCCCAACTTACTTTAGCATATGTTAAGTGGTTTTCAACCCCTAACCAAAGGAAGTCTCTCATAATGGCTTCTATTTCTTTCAAGATTTGCTAAGGAAGGATAAAAACGAAGGACCAATAAACTTATATGTTGCTGAAAAGAACAGATTGATCAAGTTGGAGCCTACCACCATAAGACAAAAATTTAGTTGTCCAACTATTGATTCTATTCATCATTCTTTTATTAAGTTGCTCACACTCTGCAACTTTTAGTTTATAGGAAATCAGAGGAAACAGTAAATAATTAACCGTCAATTTCCCTTATGGTATTGGCAAAATGGATAAAAGATCAGACTTAGTTAGATTCATTACTAACTCCACAGAGGAAGGGAAAAAGAAAACTTATGTTTCTGAAGATTAGGGTGTAGGAAAGATAGAAGATGGAATTGAGATAACATACTCTTAATGATTTGGAAAGAGCCCCTGTTAGCTTCACATAGAATGAATAGATCATCAGCAAATGCCAATTGAACGAGATGTAAGGCCTAACATTTCCAATGGAAAGTAAAACCTCCTCTTCTCACTCTTTGCTGCAGCATTCTATAGAAACACTCCATCACAATTGAGAAACAAGTAGGAGGACATAGGATCA
Source organism: Camellia lanceoleosa (assembly GCA_025200525.1). Classification (NCBI taxonomy): domain Eukaryota; kingdom Viridiplantae; phylum Streptophyta; class Magnoliopsida; order Ericales; family Theaceae; genus Camellia; species Camellia lanceoleosa. The sequence continues at coordinate 6,289,035 of CM045758.1, read as the reverse complement.
CCTTGCCTTGGACCCCTTTTTGCTGGGAAATAATCAACTAATTCTCCATTTATTACTACTAAGTACATAACAGTGGAAATGCACACCTTAATCTAGCCAACAAACTGAGCAGGGAATCCCATGTGTCATAGATACCAATAACAATTCCAATCTACAGAGCCATAGGCCTTGATTAAATCAATTTTGAACACACACCTTGTTGGTCCTTCATTTCTGTGATAAACTCTAACAACCTCTTGCATCAATAAAATGTTATCAAGTGAGTAGCAAGCTTATCCAGAACATAACTTTGGATGCTGCTCTAATCTTACACCTCATCTAGGGTGGAATGGAAAAAAACACATATAGACATGGGAGATTTTATTTCTTGTTTTTCCTCAAGTTGTTTCTCCCTTTTTCCACAAACCTTGTCCCAGTTATTTATTTTGGTTGAGTCACAGAGTTGATTGTCTTTTAGCCAAACTAGAAATTAGACAAATTTGGGATGCAAGGAAGTGATACGTATGGCTGCATTTCTTTAAAATTATTGATATATTTTTAGCTCTTCTCCTTTCTGTCTAAATTGGAGAGGGGTTGTTGAAAATTGGATTGGCAACAAAACTGCAAGAGCCTCTATAGCTTGTAAATACCATTGTAATTCTTTTTCTAGTTTTCTATTTAAGAATTCTTATTCTAGAAGTCAAAGTCAAGTCTCTAAAAGTATAGTTTTCATTTTGCATTTCAAGAAGGTGATTCTATTTCTTTCTGGTTTCTGTCTAGTGGGTTTTGTGCTTTTTTTTCTTCTTCTTTTTATTTATTTATTTATTTATTTTAAGTTACTACAGAAATCTATCTATAGATTCTGTAAGTGTTTGATGCCATGTCTTTATGTCTGTTTTATTTTATTTTATTTTTGTTTCTTTCGATATTATTCATTTTGTGGAGTACCAAAGACTCATGTGTGCTGATTTGGATGACTACTGAGCTTGTAGATCTGTGATTATTCTCCTGATCAACATAGAAGCTTTGATGGAACTAGTAACTCTTTGGTAAGTTACTATATATATTTTCTTTCATATCAGTAATTTCGGTTAAAAAAAATAAATATAAATATATATTTGCAGCGCTGGTCATGGGTAGAGGATATTCTTGAGAGTGAGAGAGAGAGAGTAGCTGATGATGATGCATAAATTACTACATAAAGGTAATTTCTCTTACCCTTAATGTATGCACTTATTGCTATTGTGCGGTGAAAGATCCACCAATGAACTCTCACCTATCTTTATTTTTAAGAGCCAAAAAAATCATGAACATGTTTATAAATAAAAAATAAAAAATCACAATGATTCCTTATCAAAGAGGATTTGATCAAGGTTTTTGTTGGGTACAAATTCATAAACAAGACGGTCTGGACCTTCAATGGTACAACCCAAAAGTCTTACAAAGTTCTTGTGTTGAATTCCATTGATCAAATTTACTTCATTAAAGAAGTCATCGACCCATTGTCATGAATCAAATGTATCTCAATGCTATATTATATTTTCAAGCTATTAAATATATTCTGGCATTAGTGATAGTGATATATGATATTTCTGCAATCTTTTGGCATCTTCTGTTATCCGTGTTGCTTTATCATCAAGGATCACCTCAACTCTTTAAAGTTTTGGATAGTTATATGCATTTCTACTAAATTGGTTTATAAAATAAAATTATTTATATATGCGTTTAGATGTAATTCATAATATATTAATGTTTTCCTTGTTTAATTTCTTTGCAGATTGGTTTTTGATGACGTTTATTAGAAGCATACTAGCAAATCAAGATCAAGTGTTGAATTTTTTTTTTTCTTGAACTGATACTTAGTTCTAGTTTTAAACCTAGTTGAGTGTTATTTTTTTTTGGTGGACTACACGTTAGTTCATTTTGGAATTTGTTATGATGGTTTTTTTTATTATACTTATTGGATTATTATTAAATTTGTTTGATGGATATATTTTCATTTATGATATAAATTGTTTAGTGAATTATTTTGTGGAATGGTGTATAATAGCTAGCGGATTTCTTAGTACATTTAAAAGGCTATTGGGATATAAGTAGGGATATTTGTGAAATAATAATTGAAATTGAAATATAAAATATGGAACAAGTTCAGTGACGAATTTTTTTCGTCATTTGTACTTGTTATTATGACAAAGTGATTATTCGTCGCTAATAAACATTTTTTGTGACAAAATTTATTGTAGTTTATATATGAAATATTTCATTGATTTTGTTGTTTGGTGACTAAAAATTTCGTCACGTATATATATATTTGTAACGAAATATATTTCGTCACCCATATATGACTTTTGAAGACAAAAAATTTCGTCACCTTTACATCTTACTGTGACGAAATTATTTCCTCATCAATGATCAACATGTGTGACAAATTTATTCATCAACTAAAGTTAAAAATATGGTATTGAATAACTATTTGGTGACGAAAATGAGAATTTTTGGTGACAAAATGTTGGTTTATTGGTGACAAAAAATTTCGTCACTGAAGTAATTTCATTGGTGACGAAATTATTTTTCGTCATGGTGGTTTTTAGTGACAAACATTCAATGACGAAACCGGTGACGAAAATATTTCCTCACAAATATCTATAGTGACGAAATTAGCTCTTTGGAGACAAAAAAATTTCGTCATTTAAGACCCAACTTGTTGTAGTGCCATAAGTTATTAATCAAATGCAAATGGATTTTGGTTTCTCTTTTTTGGCAAAAAAATTAATTATTTTACCTATGATCAAGATTTTAAAAAGTGGTTGCGGTGACGCGGTAGTAGTTGCGGGGTCTAAAGGCTATAGCGTAACGGTTGCGGTAACTGGAGCCGTGATTTTTTTTTCCGTCACAATTTGAAGAAAACTTACCGATACACATATATATATATTTTTTCAAAATCACATTTATTGGGATTCAAATTAAATTTTAATCAATTTTTGTTAATTTTTAAGTATGATCCAATATATTTCATATTTTCAAATCACTATAAAAGTAGCTTTTTACATTTTATTTCAATAATTAATGATTTTGAGAATAATTGATCTTAAATGTCTACAAATTATTTTGTACCAATACCTGGACTAATTGAATAAAAAATATTCACAATAATTAAATAAAAGGATTTTAAAATAAAAATTGTGCCATAAATTAAAAAAAAAATTATAAAGAAAAAAAATTCATATAAGATTTTTTATTTGGGCTTGAATCATTTGAGTATTGTTCTTTTTTTGTAAGCTTTTGTTTTGTTTTGTTTTGTTTTTTGTTTTGGAAAAAGAAAGCTATTCAATGTAGCGATCCTGGTTTTGACCCATCTCTTTGTGGTGTTCCGGGCTCGGGTTGGTATGGTTTTGAATGGTACATATCTTAGTTTCCCTATATTCCCCTTATTTTGGTTACCGAGTTGTAGCGGTGTGTTTAGAACATGTAATGTCTCCAAACCTTTAGATGCGAATCCAACTCAAATTGTGCCTTGCAGAGTTGTATCAGAAGTTAATTCTTTCATGTTTTGCCACTTCGCTGAGTATGTCGAGGATCGAGCTGCCTGGTCAGCTCGCGGGGGTCCAGGGGGCAACGCTCCTTGGCGGGTCTGGGGCAACGCCCAGGCAGGGGAGCCGAGGGGCAGCGCCCCCGAAGCAAAAATGTAAAATGCATTCGAAGTTGCTTGTCCGCTCGAGCGACCGTTTATACGCTCGAGCGGAGAATGTTTGATCCAGAAGTTTGACCTGTCTGCAAAAGTACTGGGAAAGTGTATTCGATGCTCGAGTGGAGCATGTTATATTAGTTCGTGAATCTAATATTTCAGATCACTTTTTCAGTTCTCTCTCCCTCTCTAAAACTTTCCAAAAACTCAGATCTTGAGTCTCTCTCTCTAAAAACTCACATTCTCTTTAAGATTTCATTTAGATCCATTGTGTTCTTCACCCTAGTGTCTTTGAGAAAAAGGTAGAGTGCTTCAAGAGTTTCATTTTGATCCAAGAAGAACTTGATTTCGTCATCTTTGAAGTTCCATCTTGTTGCTTGGGTTTTCTACACTTGAGGTAGGGATTTTCTTAGAGTTATATATATATTTTTGCAAGATCTAGATGATTTTCAAAATCATCATTCGATAGCTTTGAAAATTGATTGTTGATTCAAAAAGTTGAGTGATTTTGAAAGTGGGTTATCTCTTGTTCTTTTAAAATGATCTTATGGGTTTTGATCTTCGTTGATTGAAGAAAAGATGATTTTGAAAAGTTTTCTTTCAAAAGATTTGAGTTGTATAGTTTTGGTGAGAAAACCTAGAAATTGAGGATTTTTAAAAGAGATTGAAAATCTATGAATGATATTGTTATATTTATTTTGTGCGTCAAAATAAATAGATGTTTGAAAAATTTCTTATTTATATTTATATAAATGATGAATTTCATGGAATATGAGAATTGTTGTTCATTTTGGAAATTATTGTTCAAAACGATGAAATGGTCTTGAAATAACTAATTGTTGAGGATACTTGAGAAGAGGGAATTGTGTTATTCCTTGGATGATGAATTGGAATAAAAATATTTATATTCATCTTGTGAAATTGGCATATCACTTCATTTGATTACATTAAACTTTGAAAGTTGATTTGAAAACTTGCATTGAGAAAAGAATGTTGAGAAACAAGTTTTCATGGAATGGTTTTGGGGTAAATATGTTGGTAAGTCTTGATAGGTGGTGTAGATGATATTGAATAAGTTGGTCTGAGAGTCTGGGTTGAAAGATCGAAAACCCGCGCGGATAGGTGTCGAGTCTTCTGGTTAATACCGGTAAAAATGACAATTTGGTAGTACTTATATAGTCTACTTGTAGACACCGACCTAGGGATTACTAGAGTCGTATTTACCGCCGTTGAAATAAATTATTAAGTTTTGAACAATTGAAATTGCATGACATCATTGAGCATGATGGTTTTCAAAAGATGAAAATGTGATTTACTTTCAAAAAAGGAGCATAGCATGACATTTGCATTTCATCTCTTAAGATTTGTATAAAATGTATATACTTTGTTAAAGATTTCCTACAAGGCTTTATGCTCACCCTACAGGATTTTTGTACAGGAAAAGATGTAATTCCGCCTAACTAAAGGCGAGGAAATATGTGTTGAGAGTATAAGGCTCTCATTTTGCTGTAACTTTGTTTGTAAGTGAAGGGCTATATTTGTGTGGGTTTGAATAACCATTTTGTGTAACCAGGCCTAAGCGTTGGAAACTTATAAACTCTTGGGGGTATCTATTTGTTTATTTATTTGGTTTTAGATTAAACGTATAATCGCATTGAGAAACTAATTGTATCATGTAATGCAAGTGTGGAGAATTATTTCTATTTTCCTTCAAGGAGCCATGATGGTTGTGTTATCATTTGGGCATAGGAAATTGGGGCGTTACATTCAAAATATTGTAAAATGGTGTAATGGTATCTAACAGACCGTTCTGATACCGCTTCTGACCGTTCACGTAACAATCAAACGCCGTTAGACATGTAAATTTTCATCACACCGCTATAGCAGCTGTAACGGGTGGCGGTAACTATCATAACCGTTACATAACGATTGCGGCTGCTTTTAAAACATTGCCTATGATTTTAAGCAAACTATGAAGAATAAAAGGGTTGATTCTCATTTTACGTTATGAATTGAAATCTAAGTTTTAGTATAATAATAACACAATATTGGCTCGCATATGTATCGTATGTTATCCTTTCTTGTGAGTAATTGAAGGATAAGATGAAATTGACATCAAGCATTGTGCTAGGGATACATCACTTTAGTTAAAATTCACAGATTTTATGAGTCAAGTTTAAGTGGTTTTTCGTCAAGATCTTTTAATCATAAAATTGCTAAAAAATACTCTTATTAGTTACTAGGGATGAGTAGCGGCTATTCTGATCTGCCCAAACCAATCGAACCGAACTGATCTGTCGCATTTTGAACGAATGTGTGATGACAAGCAGATAGTTGCAGATTGATTTTTTTCAATTCGTCTAGTTTTGGACGGATGATGAATTTGAGGTTTCTTTGGCCACAACTAAACCACCAAATCGTGAAAATCAAATTAAATAGTTTTTGTATAAAAAAAAAGTAATGAAATAGTTTTGATAATGCATGGTTTTCTTATATGTATTTATTATTAGTATTTGACAATTTATTTGATAATCTTTTGGTTTTGTCGAGTTGGATTGTTACAAAAAAAAAAAAAAATTGTTGACAAGTTGTTGTATTATGTTCAAAATTTGTAAAAGTTTAAACCGCCAAACCGATTCACATCCATCTGCCAATTTGCTTAATCCACATCCGTGAATCCGGCGGACAGATGTCAGATTAGAGATTTCCTAACCGCAACCGAACCACAAACACCCTATTGGTTACTATTCTGAAACAGAAATACAATTTTAGAGAATAAGATTCATATATATATATAGTGATCCCGGTTTTGACCCGACACTTGTGGTAGTCCGGACTCGGGTTATGGTTTCTGAATGTTGTTCATTGTCTTTTTCTTTATTCCTCCTTAAATTTGGTTATTTGGACGTGTTGAGTGTATTTGGAACAGGTTGGTTGCTTGGTTTTCAAATCTTGTATTACTCAGAATTTTGGTCCTCTTTTCGAGTGGCCCTTCTTGCGCTTGAGCGGTATTTGCAAACTCTCAGTACTTTGCGCGTCTGCAAAAGTACTTAAGGGGTGTTTTCCATGCTCGAGCGGCGTTTCCTACGCTCGAGCGGGTGGGAGCTCGAGTGGCCTTTCTTGCGCTCGAGCGGTTTGTCAATTGTCTGCAGAAGTTTTGGAGATGTGTATTCTGCGCTCGACCGGGACTTCTTCGCTCGAGCGGAACAACTTATTGTGTCTGACACTCGAACGTCAACTCTTGCGCTCGAGCGGACTATGCGTATATCAGATCGCGAAAGTGACTTTTTACATCACTTTTTCAGATCTTTTCTTCCCAAAACCTTAAGTTGAGACCCGCTCTCTCTAAGATACTCTCTTTCTCTCTCTCTACATTTACACCTAGATCTAGTGATTTCTACACCCGTGTGCCTTGTTAAAAAGATAGTGCGTCTCAAGAGCTTCCTTTTAGTCTGATTGAAGTTTGATTTCAGCGTCTTTGAAGATCTTCCATCTCTTCCTTTACTCTTCTAAGCTTGAGGTAGGGATATTCTACACCTTTATATGATTTTAGCCTAGTTATTCGTTGTTGTGTATAAATGGTGGAATATTGGGGGATATTTGTGGGTGAGCCTAGGGTTTGGGTGTGGAATGAAAGAGGGGTTTTCAAATGTAATTGGTAAAAATGGTTTGGGTGTAGATGTAAAGGTTCGTTGTTGAAAAAGGGTTGAGTTGGAAACTTGGGTTAATATTTGGAAGAATGGAAGTTGTGCCCTAGATGGGTCAATTTGTATTTTGTATAAATAAACGAAATTGATTATGGTAACATGGAATTGGATAGTTGTTAATATAAATGGCAGAGACGGGTACGCGTTATCTTGCTCCTATGGAAATTTGAATAAATTATCTATCTTGAGATTGAATATCTGTTTAGAAATATTTGTATTGGGCTATCGGTGGAGGATAACTATAGTTGTAGAAATTGCATGAGGATTAGGTGAATTGAAACTAATAATTTAATTGGTGTCGTTGAACATGACGGTATGTTAAGGCATTAAATATGTATAGTTGATAGTTATTGAATATGACGGTACTTTAAATACATTGTATATGTATAATGTTTTGGGAGGAGAAAGAGGATGTACTCCATGTTTTGGGAGGAGATAGGAGATGGACTCTATTGAAATTAAGTTGGCCGGAGTGTCCAAGATGAAAGTTTCGAAATCATGTGTATACATGGATGCCGATCCCGCAGACGAAATTCCGTAAAATGGCAAGATTTAAGTGCTTGTATGATGATTGTGTTGATTGAGAACCACTGAGATGTAAGTCTCAGTTGGGTTAGTTGGAGTATTATAAATTTGGCCCACGAATTGAAATGAAACGAATTAACTTGAAATGAATAGATGGGAATGGATTGAGATGTGAACATCGATACCGTATGGTCATGTGGAGAATGAATGTTTTGTCATAAATATTGAATATACACTTGACCCTTATATCTTTGTTAAACCTCATATATTGTGTTAGATTATTTCTACTAGGTTTGGCTCACCCTACTTGGGAAACCACTTTCAGATATTGGTGACATGCTTTTGCTAAGGACGTAGCTTGGGAGAACCTAGGAGCTGGAGGCTCTATTTTGTTGTTTTGTACCTAATGTTTATTCAAGCCGAGGGCTTTATATGTACAGAGCTTATGACTCTCTTTTGTTGTAACCAAATAATGTCTTGGAAAGATATAAGCTTGTAGGGCATTTATTTTATTGGTTTGTAATTGGTAGTACATGCAATAGATTCAGGACAAACATTTATGAATGTATATTGCATGTGTTATCTTTTGTAATACGAACTCCGATAAACGGAAGCATATCATTTCTATTATTACTTCTCGTATGTTGGACTAGTTGTACTATATTGGGGGCGTTACAATATATATATATATATATATTATAAAAGATGACATTAGATGATGTCAACATAGTTGCTTTTTGTAACAAACATCACCTAATTCTCTCTCTCTTATATACCACCCCACCACCACCACCACCACCACCACAATAAAAAAAATTAAAATATATAATTTAATAATAAATTTTAAAATTTATCCTATATATATTAAATAACTTATTTTTAATTCAGTAATTAAATTTTTATCAAATAACTTTTCAACTTAAAAAATTTAACATTCAATTTTTAATACTTAATTTTCAGTTTTCAACTTTATTAAACACCACCATAGAGAGGAGGTTAATTTTTTTTTCAATTTATAGTTTAGATGCTTCTTGTTGAATTTTTTTTTTCAATTTAAATCTATAGGGGACCTTCCAAATGCACTTCACAAAATTCTTTGAAAACTTCGTATTTAATAAAATTTATAATAATGATTATACCCTTAATAATATTTAATAAAATTAAATTTGTCTATTGATGTTGTTGCAATAGTAAACCATATCCTCAATAATAAGAATGAAATCTATTGTAAATCTAATATATTTATGCGAGTTCTTAAATACACCCTCTTAATATAAAAAAACACAATAAATAATGTGTAAATAAACAAAATTATCCATGTGAAGTTTGTTAAAAAGTCTCGTTTAGTTTACTTTTGAATACTGTACTACTTCTAAATCTCTCTCTCTCTCTTAATGATTTTTTTTTTCATATATTAGTATTATTTTTTATCTTTTAAATGCATCTATTGGTCTTTTTATTTTAAGAATATTTCATTTATAGCCTCAGTTATTCCTAAAAAACCAATCACCCCAATCTTTTTAGTTATATCAATTTAACATTTTGAACTATTTTAACGCCTACAATCAATGAAACTGTTGACTTGGCCTTCTAAACTTTTCTTTGAAGAGAAAACAGATGAAATAAATAATTGGATGGAATGCCTAGAGAGGAGGTGCTGGAGACCCTCACTCTAGGCGATTTTTAGTGCCTCTCTGACAACTTTTTGGCCTATCTCCGGCGAGCTTCCAAAATACTTTCAAGGTGTAGATTTGGATTTTTTTATGCCTAGAAAGAGGAGTTTGAAACTCTCTCCAATTTTGGCATAGATTTTTAGATTTCTGATATCCATAATAGTTCCTTCTTCTCTCAATTCTCCTCCCATATTGTTATGGGTGTGCTTTCTCTTCAACTATAGCATCTGGCAGTGACCAAAGTACGGGGTCGATGTCGACAATGGGTTTGATATAGATCTTACTTTTCCAAACCACATATGTGATAAGATCAATAGATCATAGTTATTTTTTTGACAATTTTGTATTTTGTTGGTTGTAGTTCTTGTTAGGTTATAGATTGTTTGTTTGGTCTTTTAAGGTCATTTTTTATATTTTTTATTTTCTTGATCGGTATGTTTGTATGTTGTTTACTTTTATTTTAATATAACTGTTTTATAATTTTCTTTTAAAAAAATTAATAATAATAATCGGATAAAATGAGTGAAGTATTAAATTTAGTTAGAATAAAATAAGAATATATAATTATTTTTTATCATTGGACGAAGAAAAAAAAATTATATATTAAAATAATTCAGAATTTACTACCATGCAAAACAATCTCAAAATTGAATAATCCAATAGAACCTAAATGTCCCTCACCAATCCCTTCTTCATTATTCCCTTACTCTCTACAATCAAATTGGACTCATATTCCATCCACATTCAATCTTCCTTATGCGTTGTATTTGATCGAGAAATTTGGAAAGAAAAAAAATAGAATAAGTGAAATATGAATAAAACATACTTATACTTTACTTAATTTCACACACTTTTTCCTTTTTCATTTCCAAAATTTCCAACCAAACACAACATTAATACCCCAATCAAATGTGCCTTGGTAAGCAATGAGTGTGAATGAATAAAAAATTTAAGTTCTAATTCAGACATAGAATTTAAAGATATTCCACTGTATAAAGTTGAATCAACTAAAAATATAAAATATTAAAGGAAAAATTACTTGATAGTGGCAATTGAAAATTTTAATTACATGACAATGGCAAAATTTTTAGAATTTCAACACACAAAAAAACACTACTAAAAAAAAAATACAAGTTTTAAGGCTAGAACCCAAGGAAAGAGAAGGAAAAACTTTTGGTTCATTCTAGTTCCTATATATATTATGTGTAATTTAAACAAGTAAAAATAAAATTAATTATATAATTAATTAATATCAAAATATATGTGCTGCTCAAATGCTAACAACTTTATTTTCTAAACTCAAGATCAAAGTTTCGAGTCTTGTGTGTTTTCTTTGTATAACTATTTTGTTTTAAATAGAGAAATGACACGTGGCATGAGAAGAAACAAGAAAAAGGCTAAGACACCAAATTCAACCTTCACTTAATACTAGTAATAATAATAATGTAGATAGTATAGATATATCACACCAATTATATAAACTAGCAAAGCTACTTAAAATGAAGCATTGCTCTAATAACAGGATAATTACTGCATCCATAGATATAACAGTCTGTGATCAGAAGGCATAATTTATAGACATCAGTGAGCTCCAGACATTCATGTAGTAGTAGCAAACAACGACACGATATTAATTAGGAGCTTGCTTAAATTGGGGACACTTGTTGCGAAATTGTTTACAACTCTCTTCAGATCTATTCTAGCGGCACTACACAATTAAAGAATAAATCTAAACAACCTCTTAAACATAACACTAACTACAAATGCAATGGTTATTTATACAATTCAACAAGATTGAAGATACAAACCTAAGCCTTCGGATATTGACAAGGACATTTTATATCTCAATAACAATTATCCTGAAATGCTAAGTTAGGGGATAGAAAACAATTTTTTTTTTCTCGACTAGAGAACCAATCTAACTCTCACTACAAGAACATAAATGTTACTTTCATTTTACAAATCATATTTCTTGTAGCTTAACGTTTGTAGTTTATGAGTTTTGTTTGATGGTTATAACTACAAATGTAATGCAAGTTTAAAATACAATGAGAGAATGAGAATATTTATTTCATTCCTTTTAGGCTATGTTTGGATCTTATATTTTTGAATGGAGAGGAAAAAAAGAGAGATTTGTGGTCGGGGAAATGCTGTTTCATTAACTTCTCCCTAAAAAAAACATTGCTTTCTATTTCATTAGCTTTTCCCTCCACAAATTCCCACAAATCCAAAATTCAAACATAGCCTTAGGAAACTAAATCAAACTAACTAGAATATAAGGAAAACAAAACAGATGAGAACAATAAATAATGCCCACCTATTAATCAATATGCATAAATCACACATGAAAAAGGGTCATACATGATAAAAGGAGCCCCAACCCGCTGATAGGCCAGACAGGAGGGGCCTAAATAGGCCCGACAAAGAGGTGGTATCGCACACACAAGGGGAATATGCAGGCACTTCCTCAAGACAAGCTTGACCCATAGCTTGACCCCAGCCCCATCAGTGTCCTAGTGAAGAAAAGTCAGAAGCACAGGTGGATGGAAACCACGTCGCCCCCATGGAGACTCAAACCAAGAGCCACTTGCTCACCATACCCATTGGGAGTGAGCTCCCACCCTTACAGGTAGGAAATAATTCATATAATCCGTGCATAATAAGTTATTAACCAAATGCAAATGGATTTTGGTTCCTTCTTTTAGCAAAAATATTAATTATTTTACCTATGGTTTTAAGCAAATTATGAAGAATAAAACGGCTGATTCCGGTTTTGCCTTATGAATTGAAATCCAAGTTACTTTATAATAATAACATGGATGTTAACTAAAGAAGAGGATAAAATTGACATCAAGCATTGTGGTAGTTGGAACAGGTTAGGTGCTAGTTGGCACAGAATGTTGTTGCCCAGATTTTGGCTTCTTTGCTCGAGCGAAGCTTCTTGCGCCCGAGCAAGCTTTGTGATCTCCCAGTATTTGTTCAGTCCTGTAGATTTTCTGGGAGGGTGTTGGTGTTTGCTTGAGCGAGAACTCTTATGCTTGAGCGACGGTCTTCTGTCTGCAAAACTTCTGGAAATTTGTATTCTACCGACGCTTCTTGCGCTCGAGCAAGGACACTTATTATGTCTGGTCGCTCGAGCGACAACTTCTTTGCTCGAGCAAGCCTCACGTATATCAGTTTTTTGCAGCTCATTTTTACATCACTTTTTGGTACCTTTTTACTCAAAAACCCTAGATCAGCTCTCCTTCTCTCTCTAAAATCTGACTTCTCTCTAGAAATACACCCACTTCTCGTTTGGCCTTCTACACTTGAGGTAGGGATATTTTACACCTTGATATGATCTTTAACCTAGTTATTTGTTGTTATGTACAAAGGGTGAGATTTTGGAAGTATTTGAGTAAACCTAGGGTTTGGATTCAAATTGAAAAGAGGGGTTCCTATGTTGCATTACATAAATGATTATGGGGTTTTGGATATGAAGTTATCATATGTTAGAATGGTGGATTTTAGCCTTTGGGTTAATATTTGAAAAAAGGGGGAGATTTGCCCTAATATGTCTTGAATGATTATTTTGCATAAATAATGCAATTGGCATGAAAATGTGAAATTGGGGGAAAGTATAGATGAATGGTGTTGTTGGATTTGTTTAATCACTTACCTATGAAAATGTGATGAATTATCTGTTATTAAGATTGAATATTTGTATTGGGCTATCGATGGAGGATAGCTATGATTGTTGTAGAAATTGCATGAGGATTAGGTGAATTAAAACTAATTATTTAATTGTGTCATTGAATATGACAGTATGTTGAGGCATTGTTATAATTGATAATCATTGAATATGATGGTACCTTTAAATACATTTGTTAGGACCCTAAGTCTTGTCAATCTCGCGAACAAACTTGTGTGATCGAGTTGTAATTTTCTGTGCTATTTTGTCTTGCTCGCTCGAGCGAAGAAGTCCTCGCTCGAGCGAAGGACTGCGTCTGGCTTAAAACCTGAAAGAGATCAATGTGCGCTCGAGCGAAGACTATGTGGCTCGAGCGAAGACTACGTCTACATAAAAACCTGAAAGAGGTTATTTCTTGCTCGAGCGAAGGTTTCGTGGCTCGAGTGAAGGCACTTATGGAAATCACGCGAGATAAGCTTCTCGCTCGAGCGAGAGAAGCTTCACTCGAGCGAGCTTCAAAATCCAGGATTTCTATAAGTAGTTGGTTTTCTCCAAAACTAGGATTACTCCTTCACATCTACTTTGAGGTTTTTTAAGGTTTTCTTCTGGAGAGTTTTTGTGAGTTTTCCTTGATAAAATTGAATGAGTATTAAACTCATGATTTGAGAAGCACACATCAAGGAGGTTGATCAAATACATACAAGAGTATTATTCTTTGGTGGATTTCAAAGATTCAAACGTGGAGATTCAAAAGGAGTTTGATTCTGTACGTAGTCGTTGATTCGACAAGTGAAGTTGTGGATTCAACTTCAGGTTGATCCGTTCCGAGATGAAGCTTGGTGAAAGAGTTACAGAAGGTTTGAAGACAAATTGACTAAGTTGGGTAATTTGTGTTATCTTTGTAATATTTCTTTCTTCCATGGTTTTTGATTACAATTGAAGGTTCTTCAATTGTGGTTTTTCCACATAAAAATCGTTTGTGTCAATTTATTGTTTATTCTAAAAACAACAATCTAAATCACTTTCGTAAGTGCTTGATGATTTAGATTGTGTGTTTTAAATAATTGGGAATTGGAATATTTTAATTCTGATCTAATCACGAATCACTTAGGATTTTCAATTGATATCAGAGCAGGTCACTATTTGTTTTTATCAAAACTATAGGAGTTTGATTTTGTGTGACTAGTAATATGGATTTTATTCATGAAGGTAACTTGACCCATAGACCTCTTTTACTCGATGGTACAAACTATTCTTATTGGAAAGCTCGTATGAGGGCATTTTTAAAATCCATTAATGAGAAAGTTTGGCACTGCGTGATCTATGGGTGGAGTGAGCCTACTGTCACCATTGATGGTGTTGATATTCCTAAAACCCTTGATAAATGGGACAGAATTGATTACCAAAACTCGAGTTGGAATAGTAAGGCTCTCAATTCCCTGTTTTGCTCCATCACACCTGAAGAGTTTCGTTGTATCTGCACGTGTGAGGTAGCAAAAGAGGCTTGGGACATTCTTGAAATGATTCACGAAGGTACTACTTCAGTCAAAAGGTCAAAACTTCAACGTCTCACCTCTGCCTTTGAAACCCTTTTTATGCGCGATGATGAGACGTTTGATGATTTCTATGCAAAACTCAGTGAAATCGTGAATTCCTGTTTCACACTCGGTGAAAAAATCCCTGAAGCTAAAGTTGTTGGAAAAATTTTGAGGTCTTTATCCGAGAAGTTCCAATCAAAAGTGACAGCCATTGAGGAGGCTCAGAATGTTGATACTCTCAAGCTTGATCAGTTGGTTGGAAACTTGCAGACTTATGAAGCTTACCAAATTTCAAAGAAAAAACAAAAAGATAGTGTGGCTTTCACTAGTGGTCATGAGACTGCAAAAACTCTGGAGACTGAATTTGATTTAGAGTCTGAGATGACGTCTATGTTTACTAAACAGTTTAAAAAAATTTTGAAGAAAAAGAAGCCTAATTTCAGAGACCCTATTTCAAAAGATAAGAGTAATGAAAAATCCAAAACTTTTCCACCAAAACTTGCTCCAAAAACTGAAAAGAAGATTGTAAAGGGGCAAGGGGTCAAGTGCTATGAATGTTAAGGGTTTGGTCATATTGCCCTTGAATGCCCTTCGAAAAATAATCGAAATAAAGTCTACACTGTGACCTGGGATGATGAAAGCGGGTCGGAGCAAGAACCTGAATCCGGTGAAGACAGGGATAGTGCTTTCATGGCATTTTGGTCAACTTTCACTCAACCTCTTCCAAAGCCTGCGGAATTAGCTCGTGGTCAGAACCTGCATCATACTCCCACATTTGATGGGAGTAACTACCTGTATTGAAAGATCAGAATGAGGGCGTTTCTGAGAGCTTTTGATCTAGAAGGTTGGCAAGCCATTGAAGAAGATACAGAAAGTGCTGAAAATCCGAGCAATCAGAGAGCCTTGATCACTATTCGTGGAGTAATTTTTACTGAAGAACAGTTATGGGTTGTTCATTGCACAAAGGCTAAAGAGGCATGGGAAATTCTGAGCCAATTCCATGAAAGAGGAGATTCACCTTCGCCACCATCCAACAACTTTTCTACCTTAGTTGCCCGATTGGATGAGGTCAAGAAGGATGAGGTGCAAAAAGATAATGATGAAACATCTACATCTGAAGACAACGATGAGATTACTGGTGATGATCTACAACAAGCTTACGAAAAGCTTTATGATGAATCTCTGAATCTGTCTAAAATCAATGACAAACTCACTCTCAAGCTCAAAGCATGTGAAAGCGAGAATGTCAAGCTAAAAGAAGAACTTGTAGTAGCAAAGCAGAATGTCATCAAGATCTCAAGTGACAGGCAAGACCTATGTGGAAAACTTCTATCCTGCGAAACTGAAAGGAATGAACTTCTGAAAGTGTATTCCACATATGAAGAGAAGCTTGAAAGCCTTGAGATGTCACAAGCTACATTGGAAGAGATAGTCTGTCAGAAAGATGAAAAACTCCGTATTGCAAGAGCCACAATTGCTATGTGGAACAAAGCACTACTACAAAAATGGTTAAAGATCACACTTTGACAAAAAAAAAGATCACACTTTTATTGGAAGTGTGATAAAAAAAAATTAGATTGACATTTTAATCACACTTAATTTGATTGAGTGTGATAATATTTATTTTTTATGTCACTTTTCAATTAAGTGTGATTATATATATATTTTTTAATCACACCTTCTAATTAAAGTGTGATTATATATACACTACTACCTTTTAATCACACTTTTTAAATAAGTGTGATTATATATATATTTTTTAATCACACATTCTAATCAAAGTGTGATTATATATATACTTTTTAATCATACCTTTTAATTAAAGTGTGATTATATATACACTACTACTTTTTAATCACACTTTTTAAACAAATGTGATTATATATATATATATATATTTTTAATCACACATTCTAATTAAAGTGTGATTATTTATATACTTTTTAATCACACCTTTTAATTAAAGTGTGATTATATATACACTACTACTTTTTAATCACACTTTTTAAGTAAGTGTGATTATTTATATATTTTTTAATCACACTTTCTAATTAAAGTGTGATTATATCACTATTACAAAAGATCAAACTTTGATAAATGAAAATATCTCACTTTTATTAGAAGTGTGATAAAAAAAAAATTAAATTGATATTTTAATCACACTTAATTTAATTGAGTGTGATAATATTTATTTTTTATGTCACTTTTTAATTAAGTGTGATTATATATATATATATATATTTTAACCACACTTTTTAATTAAATGTGATTATATATAGTATTTATTTATATATATATCACTATTATAAAAATAGTTAAAAATCACAATTTAACAAATAAAAATGTCTCACTTTTATTAAAAATGTGATAAAAAAAATTAGATTGATATTTTAATCACATTTGATTTAATTAAGTGTGATAATATTTATTTTTTATGTTACTTTTTAATTAAGTGTGATTATATATAATTTTAATCACACATTCTAATTGACATGGGATTAAAGATCACATAAGAAGAATTAAAAATATCTCCTTTTTATTAAAAGTGTGATTAAAAAATTAAATAATTTTTTAATCACACTTAATTTAATGAGTAAAATAATATTTTTTTTAATCACATATTTTAAATAAGTGTGATTATATATATTTATTTTCATCAGGTGTGATCACTACAAGAAAAGGGGGTATATGAGACGGAACTATTTGCGACGACACACTTGCCGACTCGAAAGTCACTTTTTGCGACGGTAGAAAATGCCGTCTAAAAAAAAAACAGGGTTTTTGCGACGACACCATTTGCCGTCTCAAAAAAACATAGCATTTGCGACGGCACAACTTGTCGTCTCAAAAAATGAGAGCATTTGCGATGGTATTTTCTACCGTCTCAAATACTCTGCTTTTTTTAGACGGCATTTTCTGCCGTCGCAAAAAGTGACTTTCGTGTTTTTTTTTTTTTAGTGAATATTTTTAAAATTTTAAATATTTTTTTTAGATGCACCTTACTTAGATGTATCTAAAAAAAAATTATGAAAAAATATTTTAAAAATTAATAAATACATAAAAATACAAAAAAAAAATGTATTGAATTATTGTATTTTTTGTATTTAGTGAATTTTTAAAAGATTTTTTTTACAATTTTTTAAAATTTTTAGGTGTATTTATGTTAGGTGTGTCTAAAAATTAAAAAAAATACTTAAAATATTAAAAAAATTCAGTAAAAAAATATAACATGGAAAACAAGAAAGTATAATTTTCTCAAAAGAGTTTTTGGAAAACTCTAACCTAGCATAGTGATTGTGGTTTTGAGACAGCTTCATATATATACAGTCACAAAATGGTTTAAATAAATTCTAGTACTTTTTTTTGTCGGGAAAAAAATTTAAAAAAACAATGTCTTCTTACTCTTTTGATATAACATTTCTCTTTTCATTCATTTTTTCATCTTTATGTCTCTCTGTCTCTATCTCTCTCTTCTCTTTATCTCTTTCACTCATCACTCTTCTTTCTTTGCCTGTCTGTTTCTCTCTCTCATTTTCTCTCTGTGTCTCTCGCCTATCTCTCTTATCTCTATCTCTCTTATCTGTTTTCTCTCTCTGTCTCTCTCGCTCGTCTCTCTTCTCTCTATCTCTCTCATTTCTTTTCTCTCTCTCTTATCTTTCTTTCTCTGTCTGTCTGTCTCTCTCTCTTTTTCTCTGTGTCTCTCGTCCATCTCTCTTCTCTCTATCTCTTTCATCTATCTTCTCTCTCTTCTTTTTTTCTCTCTCGCTTTCTTGCTCATCTCTTTCTGTCTCTCTCTCGTTTAGCTCTTTTCGCTCTTTTTTTTTCTCTCTGTCTCTCTCTTTGTCTATATCTTTTCACTCATTTTTCATATTTTTCTCTCTCTTTTCTTTCTCTCTCTCATTCATCACTCTTTTTTCTCTGACTGACTATTTGTCTTTCTCTCTCTGTCTCTCATTCATCTATCTCTTCTCTCATCTCTTTTCTCTCTCTCTCTCTCTCTGTGCCTCTCACTCATCTCTCTCTCACCACTCATCTCCTCTACCACCTTCACCACTACTGCAAACGCCATTTCACTACCACCACTACTACCACGGTCGCCATTTCACCTCTACGATTACCATTACTACTACCATCGTCACCACACCACTATCACCTCTTATCCACCACCTTCACCACTACTGCCGTCCCCTATCCTCTACCACAAAAAATTAGTTCCTGATTTTTAGTAACCCCCAATCTCCCCCCCTCGGCCTACCTTTTTTTTTCCATTCCTGTTCGGGTTACCAAAACCCCCCAATCCTGTCTCTTTGTCTCTGTCTCTCTTCTCTTTCTCTCTTTCACTCATCACTCTTCTCTGTCTGTCTATCTCTCTCTTTCTCTCTATGTCTCTGTCTCTCTTCTCTTTCTCTCTCTCTCTCTCACTCATCACTCTTCTCTGTCTGTCTCTCTCTTTCTCTCGTCCATATCTCTTCTCTCATCCATCTCTCTATGTCGTTCTCTCGTTTATATCTTTTCGCTCTTTGTCTCTATTTTTCTTTGTCTATCTCTTTTCACCAATTTTTTCATCTTCCTCTCTCTCTTCTCTTTCTCTCTATTATTCATCACTCTTCTCTGTGTGTCTGTCTGTCTGTTTTTCTGTCTCTCTTTCCCTCTCTCTCTCTCTGTCTCTCACTCATCTATCTCTTCTCTCTTATATTTTCTCTCTCTATCTCTTTCACTCATCTCTCTTCTCTCTGTCTCTCTCGCTCATCTTTTTTCTCTCTCTATCTCTCTCTTTTTCTATGTCTTTCTCTTGATCATCTCTTTTCGCTCCCTTTATCTCTCTTTATCTATCTATCACTCATCTCTTATTTCTCTCTCTTTTTCTGTCTGTCTATCTCTATCTCTTTCTCTCTTTGTCTCTCTATATCTCTTTCTCTTTCTGTCTCTATTACCTCTTTTCCAATACCGCCACTCCATCTCCTCTACCACTACCACAACTTCACCACTAATCTCTTTTTCCATCACCACCACCACTACCACCACCATCACCTCTTATCCACCACCTTTACTACTATTGCCGCTCCCTCTTCTCTACCACAAAAAATTAGCTCTTGATTTTTAACAACAAAAAAAAAAGGGTCACAAAAAAATATTTTTTATTGACCATAAAAATTAACTTTATTTTAACAAAAAATATTTTTTATTAAAATATTACCTCTACTTCTACAAAATAAAAAAGAATTCATTAAAATAAAAATAAAACAACTTTCCCTCTTTTTTCACAGACTCACTGGACGGCCCGCCCAAACTTTCCCCCCCTTTTTTTCCCTCTGCCTTTCCCCCCATTTTTTTCATTTCCTATCAGGTTTGTAGAGCCCCTAATTTCACAACACTGTTTCAAAATAGTGAGCAAACCTTAATCTGAGTGAGAGAAGATAGAGGGTTTGAAGACAGACTGGGGTTGAAGGGAAGGGTTTCAATCGACGGCGAGATCGGTTCGGCCAAGCGAGACTAGTTCGGCGGCACGGTATGCTTCTTTTGACTCTTCTTTTGACTCTCTCATTCCATCGGTTCCTCTATCGTGGGTTGAAATGGTTCCTCTATATCTCTATGTTGCCCCCGCCATAGCCATGGCAACTTATTAGTGGTGGTGGTTGTTTCTGCGAGCATCGGTAATGTCGCAGACGCCGCAGAAGAGGACTCAAGGGTCGTTCGCCATAGCCATACAAACTCCAGCCTTCACTTTATAATAGTATAGATGATTTTGTCTTAGAAGATACATTGTTTAAACTGAAAAATATGTTTTGAATCCACCACTCTTTTTGGTATGTTTGCTACTTGACCTCATTTTGCTATTGAATTGTTTGGTCATTTGCATTTTTGAAGTTTTTGGAGAAAAAAAAAATGGTAGAAGTAGAGTTAGAAAACATCTATCATTTTCATATTGTTTTTAGTTTGACACAATTTTGAAAAATTTACAAAACGAGAAATTTTTTTAAAATTTTTTTAGGTCTTTATTAATTTCCCACATTTTGTACGCTTTTTTGAAATTTTTTTAGGTCTTTATTAATTTCCAAAACACCTTTAGGTGAAGAAATTGATAGGTCCTCAATAAAGATATCATGAGAAAATATAGAGTAATTAATCCTTATGACATTGATATAAGATTGTATGTTAGTTGAATTGTAAGTTATTCAAATTTGATTTGAATACTTAACTAGTTTCAAAATATGTTTGAGGGTGGTTTGTTTACCTTTCTAGTTGAACTCAAATGAGCTTTTCTAGATGCTTTTGAGAATGTTTGAACATGAAAAGCAAAAGTTGCAGGCTGTTATGCAAACCACTAAGCATTCATTTCCACTCACAAATTCAGCTGCTTGCTGCATTTTCTCCACTGATGTATTGTGTAGAAGGTCTGGCTTTGATAGTTGGCAGGGCACTATTCCTATAATTGACAACACAAGTGTTTTCTTGGATATGGAGCTACTTCAAGAGCTATCACAGATTGTTTTGGTTGATGCAGAAGAATTGCAACTGGTATGATCACTTATTCCCATTTATTCGTTGATTTGTCTAGTTGCGTTGAAATCATCTCATACATCTCTGCTCATAATTTTCTTGAGTAAGCTGTAATAGCAATGTGTACTCAGTGTATGATTTCTTAACTTGATGGTTTTCCTAGAGTAGACATGTGCTTTGCCTCAAACTATATGTGGTTACTTTCTTTGATGGTCTTGGTTTACTTTTGGAGGAAAATGGTATTACATTTTTAATTCAAATTTGTTTGAGACTGATCTTTTTTCTAATGTAGAGGTTTTTAAATTTTGGTTTTTGAAAAGTTTTATATGCTTCCCTGTGAATATGATGTAATATTTTTGTAACTTGCTAATTTGTTTGGCTAGAATTGCAAAAAGGAAAAGAAATCTAAGATAAATATTGTTTTGCCTGCACTTTTGATACATTACAATTACATCTTGATCATGAGATGTCAAAGGTAGTTGGGTGAGAGGTCACAGCTGAATAAGCCTTGATACATTGTTATGGAATGTTTGAAATGTGCTGTCAAAACATCCAAAATCATGGAATTTCTTTGAATTATGGACATGTCCATGAGCTATTGGACAAGCTTCTAGGACTAGGAGTGTATTTGAATTCGAGTGGTGTTATCCAAACATGTCTGACTGACATTGCAGACAGAACTTTCATAGAAGTGTATATGTACTGCTTGCTAATGAGTGACATTGATTTTCTTTTGACTTTGCTATTTTATTATTCATCCTAAGCAAGGAAGTGACTAAAATGCAAGGAGTTTTGGGTTGGATTATTAAGGTAATAGAGGATGATGATACCCAAGTGAATAGTGATAAACATGTGTTAATATGTCTTCATTTATTCTATATAATATACATAGCTAAACCCTGGTGACCTTGTGATTTGAAGGCAAAGAAAGACCAATTAACAAAATATCTTGAAGTTAAGTTGCTTTGAAATATAATGTTACAACTTATCAGTGTGGACCTAAAAAGACTCATGTTGATATGTAAAAATTGGCCAATAGAATTACAGTGATTCGCTCAAAGTTTATGAGTAGCTCCAATTTTCTTGATTGCTTGTGTTTTTCTCCAATAAAATTTAGCCAACCTGGAATAAGGGTATCTCGCAGCTCTGTTATCCCACATTTTTTACCAATTAGCAGCATGTGATTTACTAGTAGAATGTTGATGTTGTCAAATGTTCTTCTAGCTTGTTCTAATTAGGTTTTTTCATGTACAGAAGATTAGCTCCTGTTTAGATATTTATTGTTAGTGTTTTTTTGGGGTTGAACTTTGAGCTTTTTTTGGGATTTTAGATTACCTTTCAGTCTTGCTCAGAGGAGCTCCAGACTTTTTTCTCTTGATCACAATGTGATAATGAAGGGTTTTTCCATTGAGTTTTATCAGGCTCAAATATATTTAGCCTTTTTTCTTATCCTTCCCGTGTCATTTTTAGGGAAATATCTTTACACAGCAAGCTTGCAATGCGACCAAATTATTATATTTTGCCTTATTTCTTCAATGGCCTGTATTGATATTGTACTGCGATGTGACATCTTCTAACAGAACTCTCCAGCGTGGATTTGATCTTGGCTGATCTCAAAGCCTTGGAAGCATATGTTAGCTACTTTTACTATCTGTCTAAGTTGTGGACTAAGCCACTTCCCGAGGTCTATGATTCGAATCTCAGGGGTCAAAAAGTTTTCTAGGTCAAGCATGGATAGGAATATAGATGGAGATGTTACACAATACAATTTTGGGTTGGTGCTAAAAGAAACAATACTAAATCTGGGACCCACATTTATCAAAGGTAAAATGGAACTTAATTGAAATAAACTCAGACACAAATTTTCATTTTCCTGCACTGAGGAGATTACAAAGTTCTAGTTTCATACTTGCCTTTTCTTGTTAATGCAGTTGGTCAGTCCCTTTCCACAAGGCCAGATATCATTGGTTCTGAAATTTCAAAGGTGAGACAAAGGACTATTCTCCCTTATTTTGCATTAGAGTTTCTTTCTTTCTTTCTTTCTTTCTTTCTTTCTTTCTTCTTATTGTTTTTATAACTACAAGTTTAAGATCATGGTGATGAACAAATTTTAATTTGCTTTTCTTTCTCTTCCTTGCTTTTGTTATATCTGACTAAATCTTAATAGTACTTTTTTTCCCTATTAAACTTGATAGTGATTTATCCGGTAGATTAATAATGAGGAAAAATCTTTAGTGTTATTTTTTTCTTTTTTTTGGGTGAATATGTTATTTTTATTGTAACGATGTGAAAAAGTTTGTTAGGTTGGGTGTGGTAACTGTCCTATGGAGTGTTAAACATATTAGTAATTGTCTTGTTGGAGTAACTGGCGGTGTTCACGTGTGGGTAGGTTAGTTCATATAGGATGGCTAATAACTATGACAATAAGTTTTATGGATGCCTCATGGATACAAAAGTTTGTGTCTCATACCCCTTTAACTGTAACTGAGTCCTTATTTTTTATTTTTTATAATTATTCAATCTAATTAGTCCTTGTCAAATCACATACTGGTAGATCATACCTTCCCCTTTTTTTTTTCTTTCCTTTTTTGGTTTTAGTTATGATTGCACATTGCGTGCATTGTCTGGATTTGCATGAACAAATCCTCCTTTTCCCAGACGATGGCAATGAAGATCATTGAGGAAGAATTAGGTTCCCCTATAGAAACATATTTTAGCCACATCTCGGAGGAACCTGTCGGCCGCAGCCTTCATTTGGTCGGTGGCTTTTATTTGTGGATTGGTAAACTTATATTTTCTTTGAAAACATTCTCGATGTGGAAGTTGTAAACTTATACTCTTCTTCTTAACATACCAGTTTACGGGGCGTACAATTGATGGTTTTGATGTCGCGGTGAAAGTTCAACGTCTAATTTGCGACATGTGGTAGTTCGAGATATTTATATCCTGCGCCTTGGGGTTTGTATCAACCTTTAGCTGTCCCATATTTTACATATTGAAGCGATATTCTTAACTAGTTTAGGAATCAATTGTTTCACTGGGTCTGCAAAAGATGGCAAAAAGGAAAAGTGATCCTCGCCTTTATGCTGATGAGCTTGGCAAAGGCTTAGTTGGGGAGTTGGATTACACTTTAGAGGCTGCAAATGCTTCAGAGTTTATGGTACTCTTTTTGTTTTTAAGTTGGATTTAGTTGCTTTTATAGATGAGTTTTTGATATATGAATACTCATGATCAAATTACTGTTTTTTTACTTCATTGACTGCCTGAATATCAATGAAGTCTTGATAAATCGACATGATTTATTATATGTTTTAGTTGAGTTTAAATATAGAGGATAGTTTCATGACAACTAAAGTGACTTAATTTGCTTATTCCTACACCACCTCCATCATCACGACCACCACCAGAAAGAAGTCTTGCAAGGTTTATATTCGAAATTGGATGATACAAGAGAATTTTTTCCTCATTTTTTCATTTATATTGTCTTTCTGATATAACTTTGGTAAGAAGACTTCAATTGATCTGCATTTCTTTTATATATAACTTAGCCTGTTTCACTGATATTTTTTTTCCCCTTTACCCCACTTGCCATTGCAGGCATAGTTCTTTGCCTTGTATTTAATGTTATTGCTGTGATAGTTTGTTGGATTAGAGGTGGAGGTAAGATTTTTAATATTTTCTTTTCTTTCGTACTTCCGTACTTTTTAGTTTATTCATATGCATCAGCAGTTTCTGGATTAATTTGTGTTTTCATTTTTCAGGTCAGAAATTTTTTGGAGAGATGCAAAATATGGTCCAAGAATTAAAGAACTTAGTTTTTTAAGTTTTTTCATTTTTTAATATATGTAAGCACAGTTAGTTTTTTTTATTTAATTCCTTTGTATATAGTTTTGAATAGTTAATTTCCATTTATGAAATATATGACGTTATTCTATTTAATATGTGGTTATGATTCAAAATGTAGTATATAGTGTGTATTGCATTCTTCAAATGTGCATACAAAAATAATTTTGATTATTTTTTAAATATGTCGAATCTTTTTTTATCACAGATTTTATTAGTTATTAATCACACTTAAAAGATGTGATCTAAATGTTATTAATCACACTTAAAAGATGTGATGTAAATATTTTTAATCACACTTAAAAGATGTAGTCTAAATATTATTAATCACACTTAAAAGGTGTGATCTAAATGTTATTAATCACACTTAAAAAGTGTGATTAAAAATGATCATTTTTAATCACACTTCCAAATATCACACTTAAAAGGTGTGATCTAAATATTTTTAATCACACTTAAAAGGTGTGATCTAAATGTTATTAATCACACTTAGAAAGTGTGATTAAAAATGATCATTTTTAATCACACTTCCAAAGATCACACTTAAAAGGTGTGATCTAAGTATTTTTAATCACACTTAAAAGATGTGATTAAAATATTTTTAATCACACTTAAAAAGTGTGATTAAAAATGACCCTTTTTAATCACACTCTCAAAGATCACACTTTAATAAAATTTAAAAGGTGTGATTAAATAACATACATCACACCAAAAAAGTGTGATCTTTATCTGTTTTTGTAGTAGTGAAGGTTCCAAATCTTTTGAAGACATCCTCGAGTCTCAACAAATGGGTTGTGACAAAAGTGGGCTAGGCTATGGTGTGACAGCTCACAAGGGACAGGCCTCTACTTCACATGACCTGAAGACTCAAGCAAAGGGAAAGTTGAAGGTAGACCAGGGTGATCCCTCTCTTCATCTACCTAAAGGGGGTAAGATCAACAAAAGGAAGGTAAAACCTATTTTTATTTGTCATCACTGTGGTAGGTATGGCCATATTCGTCCTTATTGCTTTGAATTGTTTGGTAAGGTGTCTCAAAAGGGTAGATATTCGAATACTTTTTGGGTTAGGAGACAACCTTACATGTTTAGGCGGAACACCAAGATTCTTGAGGGTGTTCACAACGCCAAGACATTTACCAAGACCAAAAAGGTTTGGGTGAGAAAAGATGATTTGACTTGTTTAGTTATTCACACTGCTCTAAAAGCGCGTGACTCACACATGTGGTATCTTGATAGTGGGTGCTCTCATCATATGTCCAGTAACAAATCCTACTTCACCTCCCTTGAAAAATATGAAGGAGGAATTGTTACTTTTGGAGATGGCGACACTTCTAGAGTCACTGGTAAGGGCTCTATAAGTGTTGCTGGTCTACCCAAGCTTGAAGCCTTACTTGTAGATGGTCTTAAAGCAAATCTTTTGAGCATTAGTCAAATGTGTGATTCCCATCATGAAGTATTGTTTTCAAAAAATAAATGTGAAATTTTGGATAAAAAGGGAAATACTGTCTTGCATGGGGTTCGCACATCTGATAACTGTTATGGGATTGTGACTACCAATGATCTCACTTGTCACTCAGCCATCATAAGTAACATTGATTTGTGGCATCAAAGACTAGGTCACATGAATTTCAAAGACCTAACTAAGATAGCCAACAAATAGCTTGTGAGAGGAGTACCTAAATTGGGTAAGAATCTGAACCATGCGTGTGGACCATGTCAACTTGGAAAGCAAACTCGTGCCCCTCATAAAAAGGTGAACAGCTTCACAACCAAACGTCCTCTTGAATTGGTTCACATGGATTTAATGGGACCTACTCGCACTGAAAGCATCGGAGGTAAAAGATACATTTTTTTAACTGTTGATGATTTTACTCGATTTTCGTGGGTAAATTTTTTAAGTGAAAAATCTGATACGTTTGATGCTTTCCAGGCCTTAGTCCTTAAAATCCAAAATGAACAGGGTGTTTCCATTGGGCGTATCATAAGAATCCGAACTGATCATGGTCGTGAGTTTGAAAATAGTTCGTTTTCGGATTTTTGTGATATGCATGGAATTAAGCATGAATTTTTTGCTCCTATTACTCCACAACAAAATGCCGTGGTTGAGAGGAAGAACAGAGTTGTTCAAGAAATGGCTAGGGTCATGCTCCTTAGTAAGAAACTTCCTCCAAAGTTTTGGGCTGGAGCCCTAAATACTGCTGTTTATGTCATAAATCGCGTGTATTTAAGGCCCGGCACTTTATAAACTCCTTATGAATTGTAGAAGGGATTGAAACCTAATATAAAATACTTCAAAACTTTTGGTAGTAAGTGTTACATTTTCAAAGATAGAGAGCCTTTGGGCAAATTTGACTCCCGAAGTGATGAAGGTATTTTTCTAGGGTATTCAACCACTAGTAGGGCTTTTCGAGTCTATAACCTGCGAACTTCTTCTTTAATGGAATCTATCAATGTGGTTATAGATGACACAGGTTCACCTTCTCCAGCAACAAATGAGGATGACAATGGTGAGTCTCCAATTTTGGATACTAAACCACAAAGTCAAAGACAAGCTGAGGTCCAAGCACAAGAAGTTGAGACAGCACCATCCTCACAGGTAAGTCCAAGTCCAAAGAGTGCACAAAGAGACATCACTCCTGATGCTACTATCATTGCAAGTCCTGAGCTCAAACCATCAACAAGGGTGAAACTGAATCATCCAGCTCAACAGGTGATTGGAAGTGTATCGGATCGGATGAAAACCCGAAGACAGATTCGGGATGAGGTATCAAATATGTGCTATGTTTCATTAATTGAACCTAAGAATTTTAAAAAGGCCTTGCTAAATGATAGTTGGGTCAATGCTATGCATGAAGAATTAGGTCAATTTGAACGTAACAATGTTTGGACTCTAGTTCCTAAACCTAAAGACATGAATGTGATAGGTACCAAGTGGATTTTTAAAAATAAATCTGATGAGAATGGTACAGTGGTGAGGAATAAAGCTAGGTTGGTTGCTCAAGGATACACTCAAGTAGAAGGTGTTGACTATGATGAGACGTTTGCCCTAGTTGCACGTCTCACATCTACTCGTATTTTACTTGGTGTTGCTTGTTTTCTTGGCTTTAAATTGTTTCAAATGGATGTGAAAAGTGCCTTTCTAAATGGGTACTTGAAAGAAGAGGCATATGTTGAGCAACCAAAAGGGTTTGAGGACCCTAAATGTCCTAATCATGTCTACAAGTTAGACAAGGCTTTGTATGGATTGAAACAAGCCCCTCGGGCTTGGTATGATAGACTTACTACCTTTCTTCTTAATAATGACTTTCAAAGGGGTAGTATGGATAAGACTCTATTTGTGAAACATACTAAGTCTCATATTCTTGTTGCTCAGATTTATGTTGATGATATTGTGTTTGGATCCACTGCTGATCATCTTGTGAAATATTTTTCAGATTGCATGACACATGAGTTTGAGATGAGCATGATGGGAGAGTTGTCTTATTTCTTGGGTCTTCAAATTAAACAGTCTCCTTCAGGTATGTTTGTTTCTCAGGCTAAGTATGCTAAAAATCTTGTGTCAAAGTTTGGTCTTGAGTCTGCCAAACATGCACGTACTCCCATGAGCACCAGTCTTCACCTTTCCAATGATTCTTCTGGTATTGATGTAGATCCTACCATTTATAGGAGTATGATAGGGAGTCTTTTGTATCTCATAGTCAATCCTCTTGATATTTCCTTCAGTGTTGGTGTTTGTGCCCGTTACCAAGCCAGTCCTAAAGAGTCTCACCTTCTTGCGGTCAAACGCATCATCAAATATGTTAATGGGACATTGGGGTATGGGGTTTGGTTTTCTACTAATACTACAACTGAAATTATTGGTTTTTCTGATGCTGACTGGGCAGGGTGTGCTGATGATAAGAAGAGTACATCCGGGGGGTGTTTTTACCTTGGGAATAATTTGGTTTCCTGGCATAGTAAACAGCAAAATGCCATCTCTCTTTCGACTGCGGAGGCTGAGTACATTGCTATAGGAAGTTGTTGTGCACAAATGTTGTGGATGAAGCAAATGCTTCATGACTATGGGATAGAACAGAACACTCTCACTCTTTTTTGTGATAACACAAGTGCCATAAACATTTCAAAAAATCTTGTCCAACACTCTCGCACCAAACACATTGACATTCGTCATCATTTTATTCGAGAGTTAGTGGAAGAGGGCCTTGTTGTTCTTGAGAATGTTCCCACTGAGCATCAAAAAACTGATATTTTTACAAAACCCCTTGATCTTCTTCGGTTTGAGTTCCTTAGAAAGACCTTGGGTGTCATGCTCGATCACTAGAGTGTTACTTGTTCCTTGAGTGGGTGTGAGTGTTTGGCTTTATGTGTGCTTGGATGCTATAATCTCTTTGTCATTGATATCTGTTTTTCTTGCATCCAACTTTATATGTACACTACTCATGCTGCTTACAAGATGAAATTGTTCTTTGTTCATAGCTCATTTTGAATGCCCATGCTCATTAACTTTATGACCTCATTCTGTACACATCCTAGAGATAAATTGTTGCAGGAGTTTCCGCACAAGTGATCAAAGTTCTTTATGGACCACTAATAGTGTTTCTTATACTTTTACAGTGGAATTGACCGATACTAGTATATCATGGGTGATGTTGAGTCTCTTAACCATCTACCATAATTTTTCACTTCCACGGCTTCTTCCTCAGTTCCTTGAAGTTCGGGCATTAGGAAAAGGCTACCTCAGCGGCACCAACCAGGCCATCCTTTCTGATTTCATTCTTCTCTGGTTTGGTTTCCATACTCTTGAGCGTGAATGCCACCAGTGAGTGCCCACAAGAAACAAAATTTTGAAAAATGAAAAATAAGGGACTCATTGATTGAGGGGGAGCCTCCGCACTTACTCAATAAATACCCCGTGATTCCTAGTGGTTTGACTTTTCTCTGTGATGTTCAGTTACTCTTGTCGGAGGTCCAGCCATCCGATCACTACAATGATTAACTCTAGCTCAGTGGACTCTTATGGATTGCACACACACACTTCATTTTGTGAGCTCTCATGTTGGATTTTGAGTTGTACATTCTCATGTGGCGTATGATCACTGATTATATTTTATCTGCCTTGCTCATGATTTCCAGTGTCATTTTTTAAAAAAAATTGCAAGTTTACAGGATTCATGATGTGCGGATTATTGCATCTTAGTATCAATTTTAGCCAAATGTGATCATCTACTTGTGTTCCACGTCTCACTTCATGTTTTTGAGTTTCTTGTTTTTTTTTTGTTAAGAAATATATATATATTTGGTTTTGTTTTTTTTCTTCTTCGCTCGAGCGAAGTAGTCCTCGCTCGAGAGTGCGTCTGCTATTGCTTTAGACCTGAGAGCGTGTGTTTTTGGCTCAAGCGACAAGTTCTTGGCTTGAGCGACCTCTTGCGCTTTATTGTCCTCGCTCGAGCGAGAAAGTCTTCGATCGAGCGACTTGTCGAGGTTCAAATGTTGAAACTGTGTCTCTTCAGTTCATTTTTCCCCATCTTCGTATTTCCTCTCTCTCTCTCTCTCTCTCTCTCTCTTCCCCAGGGCTTTCGTGGTTGTCATTGCTACGATCTTCTGCTGTGTCTCTCTTGATTTCGGAGTATTTTTCATTCTCTTCATCTGCATTTTCAATGTTTGGTAAGTTTTTTTTTTCTTTTTATTTTTTTTCTTCTTCGTTTGTCATGTGGTTGTAAGTATGCTCCGTTAGACTCTAGGTTTTATTATTGTTGATTTTGGTTCTTTCCTCCAGTATTCTAGTCTCACTCTTGCATCTAGGGTTCATGATTTTGCCTATTGTACTCTGCATTTTGCTAAGGGTTTAATTCGGGATTTTTATTTGGGTTTTACATTGGGGATTTTTGTTTTTTACATAATGTTTTGTGTTTCCTCTGTTCTTATATGTGGGCTATTTGATTTATATGAATGCTTGGTTCTACCGTCAATGTCTTTTATACACTGTTGCCTCTGTGCTCTGTTTTCATTAATGGCTTTCTTATATTGCTTATTGATGATATGTTTATTGGACTAATGGACTAATGTTTTTACTATGCTCCTTGGTTTGGCTTTGGGGATGTGGGTCTTATCTATTGTGGGTTCCTGTTTTCTATCTGTCTTTGTCTGGGTTCTGTGGTTGTCTTGCTCTGTGTGGGTTGTTTCTAGTCATGGCTGAGTTTTCCAAGCGTCGCAAGTCCACTGTTTCCTGCCCCCCTTTCAACACTGAAAAGTTCGAGTCAAAAGAAAAGGCCAAGTTGTTTAGGGAGTCGTTTGCATCTCGTAAAGTCCATCTAGAGCGAAATGTCCTCCCGAGTGCATTTGAGGTTCTTACCATTCGGTCTCTTTTTGATTCATTAGGCGGATATAGAGTGTTGCATTTTTCAGGGCCACAAAATTTGAGTCTCATCCGGGAATTCTATTGCAATATTCATTCCATTCGGAAAGAGATTCCGGCCTCATTTAAGACTTGGGTTAGGAAGCAGTCACTTGTTATCACTGGGGATGTAGTTCGGCGATTTCTTGATCTTTCTAAAGTTGGTGATTTTCATTTTCCATTTCTTACTCGGTCGGGTGTTGATTTTGATTGTGTTGCTTCTGAGTTATGTGGTGTTGACCGAACTTGGCCCGCCGGTGCACTCATTCAGCAAAATGAGTTGCTTCCTCGATTTCGTCTTCTCAATATCATTGTGTGTGCCAATATTCATGTCACCACCCATTCCTCGCATATTACTCAGGACCAAGGTTATGTCTTGTATTGTATTCATCATCGCCTTTCCATTGATCTATCTGAAATGATCGTTTCCAAAATGATCGGAGTCTTTGAGGGCCGCAAGTCTTTGGGCCTTCCCTATGGGTGTTTGGTCACTCGGTATCTTACTTCTCTTGGTATTTTTGTTTCTGATGATGATAAGTTTGCCCACCCCATCAAACCCATTACTAAGCTCAATGTCTCCCAGAGTCAGGCTTGTGTGAAGGGGGTGTGTTAGGGGTTGGGAGTTCTGGTGCAGGTGATAATGATCCCATTGCCGAGGAGGAGGAGTTTGAGGCAGCCACTGCCGGTGCCCTTGATCTACCCGACATGCGACCTCGCTCATTTCGTGGCTAGCTGCAGATGTTTGAGCAGTCTGTCACTCATTGCCTTGATCAGTTAGATGCCCGTCTCGATTCCCTTGACGGCCGCCTTGACCAGCAGGGTTTCATGCTTGCTCGGATCCTCTCTATGCTTCAGATGTAGCATCCACCACCTCCTTCCTAGTTTTCGGTTTCTGGTTATTTTTGGACAGTTTTGAGTTATATTTTCTTGGACATTTTTATTTTCTTGGACAGGTTTGGTTTATTCTCTTGGACAGTTTTTGGTTTCTTCTCTTGGATCGTCTTTTTGCAGGTGTATATGACTGTTTTTTGTCACTCCCGGCCAAAAAGGAGGAGTATGATCTATTATATGTTTTGATGTATATGGGATATTCACATGATCTATTTTGATACTCATGATATATTTACATCACTAGTTGTTAGATATTGACAGGTTATTAGGCTTCTGTGTGTTTTGTTGTCTTGATGGTTTCTTGGTTTGAATAACTATTTTCTATATGTTTTTTTATGCACGTTTTTTTTTCCCCATCAAGATTGGTTTCATGATTGGTTTAGCTAGTTCTTGTGTTTTAGCTCGTTCTTTGAGTTGTAATTGTTTTAGCTAGTTCATGTGTTTAGGAAATTGTGTTAGAAAGTTTTGTCTGAGTATTGACAAAGGGGGAGATTGTTAGGTCCCTAAGTCTTGTCAATCCCGCGAACAAACTTGTGTAATCGAGTTGTAATTTTCTTTGCTGTTTTGTCTTGCTTGCTCGAGCGAAGAAGTCCTCGCTCGAGCGAAGGACTACGTCTGGCTTAAAACCTGAAAGAGATGAATGTGCACTTGAGCGAAGACTATGTGGCTCAAGCGAAGACTGTGTCTACATAAAAACCTGAAAGAGGTTATTTCTCGCTCGAGCGAAGGTTTCGTGGCTCGAGCGAAGGTTTCGTGGCTCGAGCAAAGGCACTTATGGAAATCACGCGAGATAAGCTTCTCGCTCGAGCGAGCTTCAAAATCCAGGATATCTATAAGTAGTTGGTTTTCTCCAAAACTAGGATTACTCCTTCAGATCTAATTTGAGGTTTTCTAAGGTTTTCTTCTGGAGAGTTTTTGTGAGTTTTCCTTGATAAAATTAAATGAGTATTAAACTCATGATTTGAGAAGCACATATCAAGGAGGTTGATCGAATACATACAAGAGTATTATTCTTCGGTGGATTCCGAAGATTCAAAAGTGGAGATTCAAAAGGAGTTTGATTCTGTACGTAGTCGTTGATTCGACAAGTGAAGTTGTGGATTCAACTTCAGGTTGATCAGTTCCGAGACGAAGCTTGGTAAAAGAGTTACAGAAGGTTTGAAAACAAATTGACTAAGTTGTGTAATTTGTGTTATCTTTGTAATCTTTCTTTCTTCAGTGGTAGATTGATTAGTGATGTTTCGCCCGTGGTTTTTGATTACAATTGAAGGTTCTTCAATTGTGGTTTTTCCGCGTAAAAATCATTTGTGTCAATTTATTGTTTATTCTAAAAACAACAATATAAATCACTTTCGTAAGTGCTTGATGATTTAGATTGTGTGTTTTAAATAATTGGGAATTGGAATATTTTAATTCTGATCTAATCACGAATCACTTAGGATTTTCAACA